>PVIA01008967.1:0-65619 GCA_004024845.1 Tonatia bakeri
TCCTTCATTTTTACCTTGGCTAATGTAATGATGATGTGCCTTGGTGTGTTCCTTCTTGGGTCCAACTTCTTTGGGACTCTCTGAGCTTCCTGGACTTCCTAGAAGTCTATTTCCTTTGCCAGAATGGGGAAGTTCTCCTTTATTATTAGTTCAAATAACTTTTCCACTTGTTGCTCTTCCTCTTCTCCTTCTGGTACCACTATAATTCAGATGTTGGATTGTTTAAAGATGTCCTGGAGGTTCCTAACCCTCTCCTCATTTTTTTGAATTCTTATTTCTTCATTCTTTTCTGGTTGTATGTTTCTTTCTTCCTTCTGGTCCACTCCATTGATGTGAGACCCAGCTTTCATTCCATCACTATAGGTTCCTCGTGCATTTTTCTTCATTTCACTTATTGTAGCCTTCATTTTTTCATCTAATTTGCAACCAAAATCAACCAACTCTGTGAGCATCCTGATCACCAGTGCTTTGAACTGTGCATCTGATAGATGGCTATCTCTAGGTCGCTTAAAAGTACTGGTCGCAGAGCTTTCAATTCTGTTTGAGCCACCGGTTTCTACATCAGGACTCTTCCCAGGGCACCCTCAGAAAGCCCCACCCACACTAGCTTAAGCAACAAAGAAACCCATTGGCTCCTGTAACTGAAAATGTGGGGTGGGGTGGGCGGGGCTCCAGGTACAACCGGAACCAGAGTCTCCAACTCTGTCATCAAGGCGGGCACCGGCTCTCCCCTACTTTGTCTCTGCTCCTCTCCACTGGGGCTGCGTTCTCAGCCCCCATAAAGGGAACGTGCCCCAGGTGTTAGGCCAACAGGGAAGAGAGGGCTTCTCTTCCCTCAATAGTTCAGGTACATCCTGGCCCTGACTGGCACTGTCCCCACACTGTTTGTGTGTCCAGCCCCAAACTAATGACTGTGGTACAGGTCTGGGTCATACATCCACACCTAGGATGGGGTCAAGGTCACCCCCTCCCAAATCACGGGACTGAGAGTGGGGAGAAGACAAAGGAAATGGAGGCTTCTGTTTCAGGGAGAAAGGGCTGCTGGTCAGGAAAATACAGCAGATGCTTGCCACCGACACAGTGGGATAGTACACAGCTGCTTAAGAAGAATGGGGTGACTCTGTATCTGCTGATACAGATTTGGAACGATCTCCGGGATAAATGGAGTGAGAAGCAAGCAAGGTGCAGAGGAGCGTGCAGGGTGGGTGTCCATCTGTGTCTACTAAAAGGTGTGGGTGGTGGCCAAACTGCTTGGTGGTCTCTCTTTCTCTTCAGAATTTCCTGAGTGAGAGACCACCAGGCCCCGCTCACCTGGGTACTAGCTCTGACACGGAAGGGGCAACCATGGGTAGCATTTCCTGATGGAGCCCAAGTCGGCAGCCAAGAAAAGCCGGTCCTGGCCACAAGACAGACTTCTGGGTGAGCGTGATGTCTCAGTAACAACCCTGCCCACACTACTGTCTCCCGCAGGATCCCACTGCCTGATGGGTAAGCAGAACCGGCAGGTGACGGAAAAGTCAACTCACACCAACTAAGGAAAAAAACCCGAATGTAACTTTTATTTTTACTTTTTGCTAAATTGACAAAAATATACAGATTTTCTTATTACAAAACTAATAGATTGTTTTCATGCAAACAATATATAAATTTTTTAAACAACTTTTCTTTTTAAAAATGTTTTTAAAGATTTTATTTATTTTTTTGGAGAGAGGGAGAAAGAAAGGGAGAGCAACTTCCATGTGAAAGAGAAACATCAGTCTATAGCCTCTCCTGCCCCAGCCGCGGACGGGATCGGGAATTGAACCCGCGACCCGGGCCTTTTCAGGACGACACCCAGCCAACTGAGCCAGACCAGTCAGGGCAGAACAGCTTTTCTTTAGAATTTGGTATACCATATGTGCTTCTAAGTACATTTTAAGTATACTGAAATTCTCATTAAACAAAAGTGGAGTTAGTAACACTGACTGAAACAGGTGTCCAATGTTGTAAATAAGCACTGTTTCCTGTAGAACTAAGACTATTTCCATTTTGAATGGAGTAACAATGCAGCCTTTTAAATATCCTTCTGTCCCCTCGGTACGTTTCCCAAGCCCCGCCCCATCCCTCGTTCTTTCTCTGTTCTTTCTCCGTTGGTGACCTGCAGCGCCCCCACCCTGAAGTCCCAGTCGGCGCTAAGGCACCTGAGACCGGTATATTCGCAGGACAGAGTGGATTGACCTCAGTGTGAGGTCTAAACGGGTCGCAGAAAATTCGCTCTCAGCGCCACGCTTGTGCCTGAACAGATTCATCCGTATTCAAAACCTTGGATTTTGAAGTTGCGACGTGCAGGACGGGGAAGTAATTCCACGAGCTCCCAAACACATTGCAGAGCTGCTGCTGTTGTTTTGTACAAGCTGTGACCACACAGAGACGCTCTGGTTTTTCCGAGACACTAAATTGCGGCTCTAGCGCACAGCTCTCGGCGCACCGGCGCCACCTTGGTGTCCCAAAGGCCGTGGCCTTGAGCCCGGAGTCTGTACCTCTGACGCTCCATACCCTGCGGCGCGTGTTCTCTCCTCCTCCCTTAAGGCTCATGTCCTTCCCCTGGAATAGTGCTTCACCTAAAAACAGCATTTTGGAGACAAAACAGATTCCCAAACCTGTGCCAAAGAACGACTTACGTCTGTGCACGGCCTGGGGCCCCCTGGAGAGGAACTTCCCTGGGGCGAGCTGCTGGGGCCCCTGCCCTGCCCGGCTCTGCCCTGGGCTGGTGAACGGAACGCAGCGCCTCTATTCAGCCTCGCCAGAGCCCTGCGAGGGACCTCGCCTGGGGAAAGAAGGTCTGAGGTTTGCCTTTCGGCCACAGGCGACCTGGCCTTGAAGGACTTCCAGGGGATGTTGCTTTACCTTTGTCGCCATCTAGTGACAACAAGGACAGACTACTGCTTTCTGATTTGAAGACATCCAGCGTTGCAACTTTGGACGGTTCTGGTTCAGGGTGTTGAGGGTGGGGAGCCCTAGGGTGGGAGTGGACCCACTTCCAGACCCTGCCGGGGGAGGGGAATTGGTGGCACTCCACTTTCCTGGCACCATCGCCACAGAAGGGTGTTCTGGTCCAAACACTGAGTCAGGCCTCCTGTTGACAGTAGCCTTGTTCTTTGAAAGGGGGAGCCTGTGGCCCCACAGAGGTTGGTTCTGGGCATAAGACCTGTCTGGAAGGGGTTCTGGCTTAGGAAGCCCCACTATTTGTTGGGAGTCGAAAGGTGTTCTGGGAGGCAAGGATGCCAGACAGAGCTCCACCGTGAGAGCGTCCTGGGTGCACCTGTTACACAGACCCTGCAGACAGGGGAGGGGGAGGGCAGAACCCCCAGGTTCCTGGAACAGTCTCCCCAAGAGCTACACCCCACACACACACTCCCACTTGCTCCAGGCATGGACCCAAGCAGCAGGTATATCCTGCAGCTCAGCAAACATTCAGGTGGGGTGAGACTACACTCTCCTTTTTTTAGACACCCCTAATCTCTACTAGGGGTTTTCTTGCAACCCCCAGCTTGGTTTCATGGAGAGAAAGCGCCCATCCCTTCTAAGGGTTGATGTCTCCCCGCAAACGCTTTGCTCCAAAGGCAGATGACCTCTTTCCCTCCTTGGGGTCTGATACTGAGGGTGTGGGGAAGGGAAAGAAAGTCCTTGAGGGGCACTACCACATCAGCCCTGCGGATAGCCTTGGGCTGCATGCTCAGCCTCCTTGCATTGAGAATGTGGGGCACTTAGCACCTCTCGTCCACCGCTTTGGGGCTCTTGCTGCCATCTGTGGGCACAGGACAAACGCCCCGCTCGTGTGGGAGGAGAGAGTCAGTAGAGGCAGAAGCAGATGCAGTCTGAGAACAGAGAAACCCGAGCTCCTGGGTACGTCTGTGCAGGTTGCTCACTGCACAAGGGGGCCTGGCCCGGGAGCCCTTGGGATCTGGAATTCCACCCTCACTGGTCCCAAAGCCACACCTCCCAACAAGGGGCTGTGTCTGCCAGGGGGAAGGGGGCATGTTTCACAGTCACCTGCTCTCTGTGAGCAGGGCCACGAGTCCTGCCTGCCCGGGACCCCTTGGCTTCTGTGGGCCCTTAATCATTTCTGTACTCATTTGCTAGGGACGCTGGAACAAAGAACCACAAACCAGGTGACTTAAACATCAGACGTGTACTGCCTCACAGTTCTGGAGTCTGAAGTCCAAGATGAAGGCCTTGGCACAACTGCTTCCTTCTGTGGGCTGTGAGGGAGCGTGTGCTCTGTGCCTCTCCCCGAGCTTCTGGCAGTTTGGGGACCTCTTCGGTGTTCCTTGGCTTGTAGACACATCACCCCAATAGGCCTTCATTCGCATGGTGTTCTGCCTGCGTGTGTGTCCAAATTTCCCCTTTTTATACTGACTGGGTTATACTGGATTAGGCCTCGCCCTAATGACCTCACCTTAACTAATTGCATCTGCACTGACCCTGTCTCCAAATGAGGCCACATTCATGGGGCTTGGGAGTAAAGACTTCAACACATGAGTGAGGGCTATACACAATTCTGCCTATACAAGAAGATCCCCGAATGAGATGGCACTAAAACCCTCACCTTCTGCCCACTGCTATGGTCACAGTGGGAGACATGGAGGGACAGGGGGAGGTCACCTCACAAACACACACTGTTAGAAAGTTTTCCCTGCTGTGTCTCAGGGAAAACTTGAGGCTGGTCTCAGGGTTGTGTCTGATCCCAGATACACAAGAGACAACCAAGCCAGACAATTTCTAACTTATATGTCCCCAGACCATAAAGGACAGAGAGGTTTCAATGGTCCAAACAGACCCTGCAGGTGGGTAGAAGGTCTGGCCCACCTGGTCAGCATGAGCCGTCCACAGGCCTTGCAGGAGCTTGCCCCTTCAGTTTTGAAATGATAAGCTTTCTTTTAAAAAAAATCTTTTATTGATTCTAGAGAGCGAGGAATGGAGGGAGAAAAAGAGGGAGAGAAACATCGATGTGAGAGAGAAACATCAATTGGTTGCTTCTTGCACGCACCCTGACCAGGGACCGAACCGGCACCCCAGGCCTGTGCCTAACCTGGAATCAGACTCACAACCTTTCAGTTTGCAGGACGACTCCTAATCCACTGAGCCACACTGGCCAGGGCTCAGCTTTCCTAATCATCACAGTGAAGGTCTCCTTAAAATAGTTTAATGCCTCTTTTAGACCATGTATTTTGCTTGCAGGAATGTTGTAGTTCCGGCTGAAAACCAGGGTTTAATTCTCAAGCAACGTGGCCAGACAGGCTCTCATGCTATCTGAGCCATGGCGTTTACGTCTGTTGAATACAAAACACGTCCATAATCCCAGCTGGGGGACCAGATGAGACAGGTGAAAACCTCCCTCAAATGGCCAACAAAAGCTTCACGGGCAAAATTGCAGTGGAACCAGTAAGCCAGCTGGTTAGAGCTTCACCCTGTAGACTAGAAGTTCTTACATTGCTGCTCATGGGTGGGTTTCAGTGACCCCCCCAAAAAAAAACCCCCCTGAAAACTGCGGAATGTATGACCTTACCAGGGAGAGGGTTCCCAGTTTCTCTTGGAGTCACAGGGATCTGCACACAAACCAGCTTGCCCTGAAAACTCCCATCCGCTCACACATCTTTACAGTGAAACAGGAAGCTCAATTTTCTTCCAAAGTGTAGAAGTTCGCCATGAAATTCAGAATTGTTAGCAATGGGACCAAGACCTTTCCACTTGACAATGGCTAATCTCCCCATCTGGACCTAGAATGTGAAGGCTAGGTTCTTGTGGTCACAACAGGGTATATGATGTGGTCTCTGGTGGACCCCCAGGAATAGAAGTGTCTATTCCTTAACAGAGAAAGGTAGACCTTGATGGAGTCCATGAACTTGGTCCAAGATGGTTAGAAATGTAAGACTCTTCCTTCAGAAGTTTGCCTTTATGGAAGGTTTTTGTTTATGTTATCCAGAGCTCAGCGGCAGGCAACTTCTACTTGGCTAAAGGATACCCAATGTGTATAATTAGGACAGAAACTGGTTCAACACATTCTCTCTCTCTCTCTCTCTCTCTCTCATTCTCCCACTGGTTTGACCTCCACCAGGGTGCAGCCGGGGGATCCTTGACCAGGGTATGCATTCAACGATGCAGGCCGTGCACTGCCATGCCCAAGGAGTGCCGCTCACCTGGACTCTGAGGGTTGAGCATCCCTGGAGCTGAGTACCTCACCATCCCTGCTCCTGAGCGCAGTACAGTAACAAACCCGATGGGCAGGATTAGTCCGAGTTAAAGTGAGCCATCTTTCTATCATGATACTATCTACAGAGAGCCATAAAAATTCCACCAAAACCCACTATCAGTCAGTAGCAGGATACAAAATTAATATTCAGAAATCAATTGTATTTTATACACCAATAATGAAGTATTAGAAAGAGAAATTAAAACTACCATTTACAATTGCATCAAAAAAATAAAATAAAATACCAAGAATAAGAACAACGCCAGCTGGTACACTGATACAGATGGGTTCCTAGCACACTCACCTAGCAGGGGAAGCCAGTACTACAAGGGCCTGCCCTCCAGAAGATAATTCCATTTTGGGGGGTCCTCCCTTGTGTATGCACCCCTGTGTTCATTGCAGCATTATTTACAATGGTCAAGATATGGAACCAATCAAAGTGCCTATCAATAGACACCTGGATAAAGAAGATAGAGTACATATATTCAATGGAATATTACTTGGCCATAAAAAAGAATGAAATCTTACTATATGCAATGACATGAATGGGCCTAAGCAGTATTATGCTAAGTGAAATAAGTCACACAGAGAAACACAAATATCATGCAATTTCACTTATATGTGGAATCTAAATAACAAAATAACAGATTTCCAGTCAAGATAGCAATGCAATACTCAAATCCTCCCACCACCACATCAAAATTACAGCTAAACTACAGACCAACCGTGATTCAGAACCACCTGAAATCCAGCTGAATGGAAGTCCTACAACTGGGGATGTAAAGAAGAAACCACAAGACTGGCAGGAGGGGTGGAAACGCAGAACTGGCTGGTTCCACACCCACGTGTGGTGGTTCAAAATCAAGAGGGATACCTTGGCCATGGAGGTTCCCCCTGAGATGTGAGGGGTCCTAGACCCACACCAGGCCCTCCATCCCAGGGTTCCAGAGCCAGGAAGAGAAGTCCCATAACTTTTGGCTATAAAAACCAGCAGAGATTGAGGTTGAGGGAGACAGGGAGGCTGATTGAGGCTTCTGGAGTCCCAGGATGTTCCTTTTAAAGGGCCTGTGCACAGATTTGATCAGACTTACTCTCCCTGAGCTCCAGCACTGGGGCAGCAGTTTGAAAGGAACCTGGGATGTGTGGGGAGGAACTGAATTGTCTGACATCAGTACAAGAGCTCTGGGGGGCAGCTTTCTGCCAGATGAAAGTGCTGACAGAGGCCATTGTGCCTTCTGAGACCCCCAGCCCCACCTGCACACATGAAGTTGGCAGGTAGGTGCCATATTTGAGCTGCCACCAACCTGGCTCACACTGTTCTCCCCATCCCAGTGACTCCCTGAGACCTGCCCCATCCAACTTGCAGGCCCACCCATGCTGCCTCCAGTGGCTTTTCTGTACAAATGACCTCTCTAGATTCATATTTTGGACTTCCCTAAAATCTCTCAAACAAGCAACATCTGGCTTCTGCATACTCCGTCCCAGGCCCAGCACTAGCAGTAGCTGGCCTTGGTTCATGGCTTGGCCTCTCCTGGGTACCTCCAAGCCCAGCAACACAAGTAGCAGCCATCTGGAGACTGCTCTGTAGCTGCTCTGGAGACTGCTCAGGTGGCCCCAGGCAGGGCACAGGTGGTGGTTGACTTTGCATTCCTGGGAGGCCCCAAAGCCAGTGCATCCAGTGGACAGCTTCAGACCACACTGGATTACAACCCTACCCCCTCCACAGGCAAGACATTCAAGGCGCGGACTTGGTGAGCACCACAGCCCCACTGAAGCAAGTCCTGCTCCACAGGGCCAACTCCTGCACGGCCGCTCCTCCACTGCAGTCAAGTCAGTCCTCACAGCCCATCAGCCTGGGGGGTCAATCCCCCCCAGTGATGCTAACAGCAATCAAGGTTCAACCACAACAAGGCAGTGCTCACAGCCTGCACAGAGGCAAACCTAGAGCATCCTGCCTGGGTGACTGGGGAGGCTGCACCTCTGGGCTCCATAAGACACCTTCCACTCGAGGCCACTCTGCCAAGTCCGGGAGATGTAGCAGCTCCACCTAATACACAGAAACAAACACAGGGAAGCAGCCAAATGAAAGAACAGGAGAAATCTCCAGAAAAAAACTAAGTGAAATTAAGGCAAGCAAACTACCAGATACAGAGTTCAAAACAATGGTTATAAGGATGCTCAAGAAACTTAGTGAGAACTTCAAGGAACTTAGTGAGAACAGCATGAAACCAGACATAGAAACCATAAAAAAAGAAGGAGTCACAAGTGAAGACTACAGGAACTGAAATGAGGGATAATTTACAGGGAATCACCGGTAGAGTAGATGAAGCCAAGAATCAAACCAGCTATTTGGAATATAAGAAGCAAATAGCACCCAATCAAAACAGCAAAAAGAAAAAAAAAATCCCCTGAAGTGAAGACAGTGTAAGGAGCCCCAGAAATAACTTCAAGTGTACCAACGTTTGCATTATGGGGGTGCCAGAAGGAGAAAAGAGAAAGCGAGAAATTGAAAACGAATTTGGAAAAATGATGGCCCAGTGAAGGAAATAGACATGCAAGTCTAGGAAGCACAGAGAGGCCCTAGCAAGAGGCCACCACCAATGCACATTATAATTTAAATGCAAAAGTTTAAAGACAAAGAGAGATCTTAAAAACAGCAAGAGAAAAGCAGTTAGTTACCTATAAAGGAGCTCCCATGAAACTGTTGCCTGATTTCTCAACAGAAACTTTGCAGGCTAGAAGGGACTGATAAGAAATATTCAAAGTGATGAAAAGCAAGGACCTACAACCAAGATTACTGTACCCATCAAAGCTGTCATTTAGAATGGAAGGAGAGATAAAGAACTTCCCAGAGAAGAAAAAGCTAAAGGAGTTCAGCATCATCAAACCAGTATTACATAAAATGTTAAAGGGTCTTCTTGAAAAGGAGAAGAAGAAGCAGCAGCAGCAGCAGCAGCAATAATATGAACAATAAAATGACAATAAATACATATCTATCAACAATTGAATCTAAAAAAAAATAAACGAACAAGCAGAACAGAAACAGACTCAGACAGAGAACATTTTGATGGTTGCCCGATGCGGGTGGGGTTGGCGGTCTGGGTAAAAAAGACGAAGGGATTAAGAAGTACAAATTGAGAGCTATGAATAGTCACGGGGGTGTAAAGTTCAGTATGGGGAATATAGTTGATAATATTACAGCAACTATGAAAAATATTAAACAAACAAAACAGAAACAGACTCATAGAGACAGAGAACAAACCGAGGGTTTTTTCCCTCAGTTTGGGAGGGGGTTAGGGGAGCTGAGTGAAGAAGGTGAAAGGAATTAAGAAGTACAAATTGGAAGTTGCAGACTAGTCACAGGGCTGCGAAGTTCAGCACAGGGACGAGAGTCAACAGTGTTGTAATAAGCGTGCACGGGGCCAGGTGGGCACCAGGCTTACCAGCGGACCGCTTTGTAAATTACAGAATTGTCTACTGTGTTGTACAGCTGAAACTAACCTAAAGTACTACTGAATGTCAACTGTAATTGAAAAAGAAAAACATATAATTATAGAAACAAGTGAAAAAAATAGTCATATCTTCCTTTCCTGTAAAGTCAACATCAGAAAGAGAGGTATTTTCTGCTTCTTCCTCTTTAGATGACAGTTGGACCTTTTGCCCTGAAAACTGAAGCATTCCCAGCCCCAGGGGAGAGTTGAGCATTTCATTTTTAAAAGCCTGGGCTCACCAAATAATCACACACAGGGGTTAGGGACAGCCCTTGTGATACTGGCTCAGTCAGGCTGCCTATTCACACGCCTCAGTCACACCCACTGCAGACTAGCGAGTGAACTCCAGGGGCGGAGCTCCCAGCCAGGGAGGCTCTGCCTTCTGACCTGCGGAGGGCAAGCGGCCGATGACTCAGGGAGATGTTTTCCTCCCCGGTCAGGGCTCTTTCTCCTGGGTGAGCATGCACAGACCCAGCTGGAATGCTTTCTCCTGTTGCAGCCCTGCCCCCACCCCTGGCCAAAAGCCACCTTCCGATCCCCTGCTGAAGCCATTTGTCTCCCCGAGCTGCAAGTGGGTCCTCCTGTAAGTAAGGGAGGCAGAAACAGGGTGCCTGGTCACTCCCAGTCACAGCTAGGTTTCAGAAAGCAGCAGAGATGAGGTCGGGAGTGAGGAGGGGGGAGTGTGGCTAGAGGAACTTGAAAGTGAAGACCAGTTGGCTAGGTAACTGGGCTGACACTCCACCCCGGCTCAGCCCAAGACTTGCATGGACCAGACCAGCCAGAGTCTGGGAATGAAACCCCCAGGAAACCGAGGTGCAGGGGAGCAGGACGCAGAGGAAGGGAGAAAAGACGTATTTGGGAGCCAGAGACATAGGACAACCTCTTAACTTTCCCACCTTGGAGTCACGTGATCTGGCAGGTTCTTCCACCTCCCTGACCCTCACTTTCCTCATCTGTACAGTAGGCATTTTAGTGCCTTCCTCACAGGGTTATTAGGAAGAAGAAATAAACATAACACCCAAATGCAACATCTGAGACTTGACTGGATCTTGGTCTGAAGAAGTTGGGTACATTTAAACATGACCTCTCTACATCACCTAGTATGGAGTAATCGTTCACTTCCGGGTGTGAGGGTGATCGTGGACTTGGGGAACACACACATATCCACAGCAGACACACGCTGAGTAGTTAGGGGCGGCTTCTCCAGGTGTGCAGCACACTCAGCTGTCCCACGGAGACAACCACGAGAGAGTGCTTGTGCAGAGGTACAGACAGAGCAGATACGGTGCAATGCTAACTGTTGAATCTCGGTGGAGGGTATTCAAGTGTTTTCTATTTACTCTTTTTATTTTTCTTTTGAAAATTTTTTGTATAGTTTTATTTTTATTGTATTTTTTCCATTACCATTTAGTCCCCTTATATCCCTCCCTGCAATCACCACACTGTTGTCCGTGACCATGAGTCCTTTTTCCTCTTTGCTCCATCCCTCCACCCTCTCCTTTCACCACCCTTAGCTGCCATCCCGCTCTCTACGTATATAGTGTCTGCTTAAAATCTGTCAGTAAAAATTGAGGGAGAAAAATAATAAAGACAAGGTATGCCCAGCACCCACACAGGGCCTAGTTTGGCAGTATGTATCTCATGAATACTCACTAAGCCCCTGGGGTGACATCAGCCAAGAATGTGGGGGTAGGCCAGAGACCCTTCTGGGGCTACAGCAATGATTTCTAGAGGACCAGAGACAACCATGAAACAACAAGACAAATATGTGAACCCGGTGGCCGGAACCCGTGCTGAATTCCATGAAGATAGTCCACAGGTGAGGGACAGGGAGCTGGGGGGTGGGAATTGCCACCCTGGCTTGGGTGCCCCTGAGGCTCTGAGCAGGTGGAATGTAAGCTGAGGATGAACCGACCATGCCAGGGAGCTGGCCGTGCAGAACCCACCCCCTCCCGCATTGGTCTGTCCAGGGGCCCTAGAAGAGCTCCAGATGCCAGAAGGGGTGACATCAGCCAAGAGCCAGAGTGAGGACGTTTGTTTCCTCTTTGGAGCAACCAGCCGTGAATTAGGTTATGCTCTCGGAACTCTTCGGTCTGTTTAGACAGGCCAGATACCATCAGCCTCACTGCACCAGTGAACTTGGTTCCTACTGAACCACTTCCTGGAACCAGCTGGTGACCCGAGGCTTCAGAGGAAGTGGCAACGGCCCTGAGAATGGCAAGACACTTCTCATTACAGGGTTAACAAACAAAAAGATGTTCAACCTCATTTATAACTAAAAAAAAAAAAAGTGTAAGTTGAAATTTTATGTTTTCACCCACCAGATTGGCTAAGACTAAGAGATTGGTCATTTCGAGTGCTGGTGAGTCTGGGGGCACAACCCTCTCTGATCCACTGTGTGTTCAGCCTCTTGGGAGTTCTTGGGTCTCTGCAACATTGTTCATCAGAGCACCCTTTGGCTAAGCGTTTCCATTTTTTCCCTTTCTTTTTAAAAGATTTTATTTATGCCCTGGCTGGTATAGCTCAGTGGATTGAGCGCAGGCTGCGAACCAGGCATCGCAGGTTCGATTCCCAGTCAGGGCGCATGCCTGGGTTGCAGGCCATGTCCCCCAGCAACCGCACATTGATGTTTCTCTCTGTCTCTCTCTCTCTCTCCCCCTCCCTTCCCTCTCTAAAAATAAATAAATAAAATCTTTAAAAAAAAAGATTTTATTTACTTATTTGTTTTTTAGAGAGAGGGGAAGGGAGGGAGAAAGAGAGAAACATTGATGTGAGAGAAAAACATCAATCGGTTGTTTCTTGCACGCACCCCCACCAGGGACCAAACCCACACCCCAGGCATGTGCCCTGACCTGGAATTGAACCGGTGACCTTTCACTTTGCAGGACAATGCCCAACCCACTGAGCCACACTGGTCAGGGTGAAGCAGTTCCATTTTAATGAATCTACTCTGCAAATATCATTGGAGATGTGATTAAAAATACAAAAAACAATGTGCAAGGTGGCATTTGCAGTAAATATGTCACCCAAATGGGAACAACGCGAATACGCACCAGAAGGAGACAGCCTAAATAAATTAGGGATAGATATGAGTCCTGAGTGAAGATTTGGAAATAAAGAATGCATGCATATCACAGCAATATAGCTGAGGGTATGCACAGAAAAGCCAGAAGAGTGCACTCCTAAACATTAATGACAGAGATCCCAGGGGCAGGCAATACTGGGCACTTCCGCTCTCTGCGGGATGCACTTCCTATAATATTTAAACGTCGAATCACAAGCATGTGTTGCTGTTGTAAAATAGAAAAAGGATTTTAAAGTGAGAGAAAAGGATGGAAGAGGGGACAACAGTAGATACTTGTTCTTTTTGGCTAGCCAGAAACTGAAGCCCCTTAAAACATTTGGGTAATTCACCTGCCTTAGGGTTTTCCACGACAGAAGTTGTAAATGGCCTTCCCACATCAGGGCCACTGTGACTCTGTCTTGGAAGTATAACCGGAAAAGACACGGGCTTTCGGGCTGCCTGTCACTACCAAATTCAATAAGCAATGCCAGTGATTGAATCTTTTATGGGCATTTTATTCAGATGGCCAGAGATCTGAGAAGATGGCGGGTTCATACCCTAACAAACCATCTTCCCTTCTCTTTCCTGGCCAGATCTTTTATAAGGGGGTCGGGGAGGACAAACAAGGTGCGGTGAGGGCTTTGAGATTCAGAAGCTGCCACTTCCTGTCCTGGGCAGTTAGCTGATCCCAAGGGGGCGGGGTGGTCTTCTGCTCTCCCTGGACCAAAGGTTTGGATGTCCCCAGGCTGTAATCTTCTATCAGTGTCCCAGGAGGTCAGCTGTTTTTCCCGGGAGCCAGGATCGGCCTTAGTTTCTGAAACAAAAGCTTTAACATACACATTATTTGCTAGACTCATAACTTTTTACCTTAAGCTAAAATTTTCCAGTCTTGAGTCCCCTATCAGAAGGAGGCACAATGCGCCTGCTCCGAAAGCCTGGTGCTCATCCTGAGAGCCCCAGGCAGCCCCAGGCAGCCTGTGCGGGCACTTGGTTCCCCCCACCGCACCCCCTAGCAATCAGAGCAGCGACTCTTATGCCAACTTCAGGAAGAAAAAAAAAAGGTAGAGAGGGCAGGGTCCCAGAAATCCACAGAATTGAACAAGGAAGCTTTAGGAAGGGCAGAAACTCTCTCGTTTATCCAAAATTCAGATTTAACTGATTGAGCAGTATTTTATCT
This sequence comes from Tonatia bakeri, assembly GCA_004024845.1. Taxonomy (NCBI): domain Eukaryota; kingdom Metazoa; phylum Chordata; class Mammalia; order Chiroptera; family Phyllostomidae; genus Tonatia; species Tonatia bakeri. Next base: position 13,965 of record PVIA01008967.1, read on the forward strand.
GCCAACCTTACCCTGGGGAACTTGATAAAAATAGCACTAACCTCAGCCCCTTAGGAGATTCAGCACGTCTGGGTGGAGCCCAGCCAAGAATCTGGTGGGGTTTTTGTTTTTTGTGCCTTTTTTTTTTTTCCATTCAGCTCAGTGGCCAGGGTTGGGAAACCTGTATTCCAGCAAAGCAGATTGCCCTGGGGACCAGGCTCCTGTCACCAGGAAAACAGACAGTTTCTTGCTTATTCATTTCTCAGTCTTGAACGAGTTAGTCTAGTAGGAGTCAGGCCTCAGAGCAGCTGTTCCAGGGACTTCTGCGGGAAGGGGACGGGTTCCTCTCAGGTGTGGCGCCCCTTCCCTCACCACACTGTCGGAACAACCAGCTCTGTTACTTTTCCGCAGGCCGCCCCATTCCTTATGAACCCCCTGGTTTTCCTGAGGTCCCAGCGTCTCTACAAGACTCGGCCAACCGCTGTCTGCCCACGCTGTAACTCTCCAAATCAGCACAATAGCAGAGGCCCGGGGAGGCGGGGAGGGGAAGTGGGTGGGACCAAAGACAAAGAAGAGGAAAGAGGCCCGGTGCACAGTGACTCCTCTCCCTTAAGTGCCTGCTCCTGGCCGTTTTCCGGGAAAACCACAGTTCAGGCCCTCAGTCCTTCCAATTGGCCTGCGCCAAGCAAGGGGGCGTGGCCTGGAGGGCGTGGCCAACAGAACCCCAGGCTCCTAGGAGAGCGGCGTGCTTAGGCAACTTCAACTCCGCGGGACCGGGGCCGGAGCGAGAGGGGAAACCGACTTCCTACCTGGGCCCAGGTGAGCTCCACTGCGCAACTCTCGGTTGCTCCGCGTCCGGGATGGAGAGGGCCCGGGCGGCATCCAGAGGAGACCACGCCGGGGCCGAGTTGCCAATGGAGACCTTGGAAAACCAGGTCCCGGGGCTGGAGCGGCCGCAGGCCCCCGGGGAGGAGCGACCAAAGAGTCCCGAGAACGTGCCGGCTCCGGTCGTGCACGAGGTGGCCGGCCCGGGCCAGGACCTCTCGGGCGGGAGGAAGCTGCCCTCGCCGCACCCCGCGCGCCTGCGGGTGCTGCCCCCCAGCCTGGGCTACGGTGCCTTCCGCCGCCAGGTGTCCGCCAGCCCGGAGCCGCCGTCACCGGTCCCCGCTGCGGCCGAGCAGCTCCGGGACCGTGAGGCGGAGCTGGTGCCCTGGGCCGCGCCGGGGGAGCCGGCGCCCGGCACCTGGGCGCCGGTGGAATTGCAGGTGGACGTGCGCGTGAAGCCCGTGGGCGCGGCCGGTGGCAGCCGCGCGCCCTCGCCCGCGCCCTCCACGCGCTTCATCACGGTGCCGGTACCCGAGTCCCCAGGCTTCTCCCGCCACTCCTCGCCTGTGTTCCCGATCCTGACGCGCACCGCCTCCACGGGCAGCACGTCGGGCCGGGGCTCGCAGCTGGCCGCAGCCCGGACTGAGCACTGCCGCGACGCCGAGGGCCGGGCCGACCCTGCCGTGAGGGGCGCGGGGACCTCGGGCTCCTCGAAGTGCCGCTGCCGCTTCAAGGAGCAGGAGCTGGAGAAGGAGGACACCGTGCTGCTGCACCGCGCCCAGGTGGACCTGAAGCTGCACCGGGCGATAAAGCTCGTCGGTAAGCGCGCGCCTGCGCCGGGAGCCCACGCCGCCGGTTCGGGGTCCAGGCAGCCGGAGGTCCCCCAACATCCACTCCCCCTGGGCCACTGCTCTGGAGAGTCTAGGAGACCCAGACGACCCTCCCAATGTCCGGCCCTACCTGTCTCTCTGGCTGGAAACCAATGACATTCTGGTCTACTTAATTCTAATTCAGATGGTTTGGGATACAAGAATAAACCCATTATTCTTTCCCCTTACACTCTTCCGACAACTTTCACACGCCCTCTTAGTGTCCACGGCCTCTTTGAGAGGTCAGGTGAAAGGAATTCCAGGCGAGGGAAAGTTTTTCAGGATCACGTGACGGTGGTGATTGTAGGGGCCCCGGAGGGAAGAAGATAGTCTGAAAAAGATACAATTAAGCAATCCTGGAACTGGGAGGGAGCGGCCGGTGAACTTGGGGGCGGGAAAGCTTCCTGGAGCCCAGCCTTGAAAGATAAGTAGCAATTGGGGGGATTTAGCTTCATCTGTATGTGTTTTTCTTTTAACCAGGACAATGAATTTGTTACTTATGTGAAAAGAATTGCTTTCTAAAGGGGCGTGGGGGGGGGGCTACTTTTCTTTTTGACCTGGAAGTTGGGGCAGATGGCTGTGCGGGAGTCATTTCCCAGTCCGCATTGTAGCCCTGAGTGTGAAAGTGTGAGACTTTTGTAACTTAGTGTATTTCTTTATTGCTTGGTTTTCTGAAAGGTCAGAGCCAAATTTACTATTCTGCCACATTAGTTATAGTTACTGAGGTGATTGGTGAGTTTATTTTCCTTTTCTTCTCCAGGCTTTTTAGTTTTGCTTTTGTTATTTGGAGATTGTCAATTTATGTACCTTTAAAAAAATTTGTTGATTTTGGAGAGAGAAACAAACTTACGCATTCATTAGCTGACTCTTTTCTGTGCCCAGACCCACGACTCTGGTGTATCAGGGATCGAACCTGCAACCTTGGTGTATCAGGATGACACTCTAACCAACCGAGCTACCCGGCCTAGGCTATATATCTTTTATTCCAAGCATTTTCAGTTCGCTTTTTGGGGGGAACATCTTCACCAAGCTATAATTTACACACCACACAATTCAGCCACTTAAAGCATACAATTCTATGGTCTTTAGTATTTTCACAGAGTTGTGTGACCATCACCAGCCAGTTTTAGAATATTTGCATTCACTCCAAAAAGAAATGCTCTGCCTTTTAGCTCCCACCGCCCAGCCCACAGCTCCAGGTAGCCGCTTGTCTGGTTTCTGTCCCTATGGATTTACCTATTCTAGATATTTCATTCAAAGGGACTCAATACAGGTCCTTTGGTGTCCGGCTTCTTTCACTTAGCCTAGTGTTTCCAAGGTCCCCCATGATGTAGCTGGCCTAGGTCAGTACTTAATTCCCTGGTCCCTGGGGTTCTTTTCCCCTCTGCAACCTCACTCCTGTCCAAGTGCGCTCTGCACGGTGCTTCCTTCTTGGCCTCCGGCGACCTGGAGAGGTCAAAGAGGCAGGCGCGATTCCAGTGTTAAAACCGGAAAACACCAAGAACACTTGAGTCAGAACTTGAACCCAGGTCCATTGAATGCCAAATCGAGCCCTCGATCCTCTCTCGAATCTGTAGTTTCGTCTCCTGGTACCTCTGCCAGGTCTGTTAGCATCTGGAGTGCAGCGGCCTTGCCCCATCCTTGGCGTATTTACACCGTGTCTGAGGCGTGTTAGGTGTACAGTAAATCCTTGTTAGCCAGTTTTTTGTTCTTTCCTGAGTAGAATCTTAGGTCTTACAGTATTTAAGAAGAAAACATGTAGTATTTTTCTCCCAAATAGGAAATTCTAAATCCAGGGGGTCATCCGAGTGTCTGGGCCGAAGCGGTGGGTGCGAAGCTGATGGATAAATCAGTGGCTCTAACCTGTCTCTCCTGGTTGTCCCCTCCCCTCCCCCCAGGGCTGCCGATGTACATGAAGTCCCTGCGCTGGGCCCTGGTGGTCATGGCAGTGCTCTTGGCGGTGTCCACGGTCGCCATTATAATCCTGGCCTCTGGAACAGGTATGGTGCCTCCTCTTGACTGCACTCTGACAAGCAGTCGGTTGGCGGCCCCGACCAGGGGGGTTTGTGCCCGGCACAAACTGTACAGCCTTCTGCGGGCCCTTCCCACCCTGCTTTCCACTGAAAGGCTCTCCAGTTTCATGCCTGCAGACTTGCCTCTCAGTCCAGGCAGTGGGCGGGAGTTGTTTTAATGTACACGCATTCGGCTCCTTACAGTTTACCTGGAGGCTCACCTGTGGTCTCTGCTTTCAGGGGCCGGGTGCCGGCCGTGTCCCCAGGGCTGGCTGTGGTCTGGGGAGCACTGTTACTACCTCTCTGCCGAAGCTCAGGCCTGGGAAGCCAGCCAGGTGCACTGCTCAGCCCACAATGCCACCCTTGCCCTGCTGAGCCACACCCAGGTGAGAAGGGGGGAGGGTGGGCAGTAGAGGAGCGTGCATACCCTCACTGGTTACAGGATGCTAGCCCTGCAAGGAATCGCAAAGATCTAGTCCACTCCACATTACGGAAAGAGTCACCAAGGCCTGGAGAAGTAAAGTGGCATGCAGGGGAACTAGATTCTGTGTCACCAGGGTCTTTGGTTTTACTGTGCATTCTAAGGCATGGAGGAGGAGCTGGGCGGCTGCGTAGTTAACAGGGAGCTCAGAAACCAGTCTGTGCTGGCGGATCTGTGGGGGGGGCATGGGTACTCTTGGGAGGTGGTATGGAAAATTAATCACATTTAGGGGGTGTGCTGTCGGGTCTTGCTATAAAATGCAGGGTGACAAATCACCACTGAAGTCAGTGACTTCAGACCACAAGCATTTCTTTCTTGATCCATGGGAGGACTGTTGAGGGGCCGACCTTGGCTGGGCGTGACAGAGAGCTGTACTTCAGGGCGCAGATAGGCCAGGCTAGGCTTGTGCCTGCAGGCTGGGTTCACTCCATGAGTCTCTGGTCCTCTTCCGAGCTAGGGGGGAATTTTCTGTGAGGATTAGGGTGAAATGCGAGGGGAATTGTTGACGGGAGAGACCTGGTTCTTCTTGCTGATGCATGTAAAGAATTACAGATCGGCAAGTCTAGTAGCGTGAAGTCGGGTTTGTTAGTGATCCGTTCCCATGGAAAGGAGTGGGCCTAGGTCGGGGCGGGGGGTGGGAGGTAGTGAAAGGCAGAGGTTTGGGGCAAAGCCTGGCGGGAAAAGGAAGGATGGCTGAAGGCTGGGGTGGCCAGAAGCTGGGTGGCCTGGGGCGAGGCAGCCAGAGAGCCAAGAAAGCGGGTCCTTTGTTCTGAGGAATTACACAGTTGGCGAGATGGGAGTGAAAAAGTTAGGTGTTGATGGGTAAAGGTGGTGCCAGCTTTCCCAAGGGGGTGTGACCACCCACACGTAGGTATGTGGGGAGTCTGTTAGCCCAAATCCTTACCTTGCTCTAGACCATATTTGTCCGTCTTGTTGTAAAACAGATGCATGACAGGAGGCAGTTAATTAAAGCTGGGGCAGTTACCCAGAGTTATTTATGGGCTCCTTCCGTAAGCATTAGGAACTTCCTTGTAAAACAGATAGTGACCAGAGGCAGGCAGTTATCCAAAGCTGTTTTATGCGCTTCTTTGGGCACTGTGGGCCCTTTCCCGCCTTTCAGGCCTTGGGATGAAAGCATGGTTTCAAAGGCTTTCTTTCCCAGATAGTGGAAACAATAGATAGAATTTCAAGGACTCCCTCCTCTCGTGTCAGCCTGGTGTTTCTTGTGATGTCACAACACCTGGCACTATTACCCGGGCAGGCTCAGGGCTGAGTTAGTGGGTGAGACATGCCTCCCTCCTCCTCCCTGCCTTGGTTTACTATCCACCCTACCTAAGTGCTAAAAGGTGTTGCCTGGCAACCAGGACGCTAGCCGCTGGCCAGCAACAGCAGCGCAGTCTCAGAGTTCTCCCTGTGCTGTCTCCTGCCTCAGAATGGTAGCCCGGGCGGGCGGGCAAGAGACGGGTATGTAACAGTTTCCGCCTGGGGCCTGGGCTGGGCCCTGAGTTCTTAGTCGCTGTGAGGTGAGAACAGGTTCCCACATCAAAGGAGCCAGTCTGGTCACATCTGCAAACTGAAGACCAGTGGAAACACAGCCTGGTCCCTAAAGAGTGCTTGAAGCTGAGGAGGGGACCTGGCAGGGCAGGGACTTAGCAGCCCAGCGTAATTTTTCCATCTCTTGAGACAGACCCACTGAGCACAGCAAATGTCCCCAGAAACCCAGTGACATCAAGGACCCCTGCCTTCCAGCCCCTTGTCAGAGAGGTTCAATCCAGAATGACCTTGGACCTCAGCTGAGCAACTGCTTCGTTTTGCAGGGCGAGGAAGGAGGGAGCTACCTTAAATGTACACACTGACTGGATACTTTACCACAGTTAGAAAGAAAAGGGGGGAGGGGGAGAGAAGAAAGAAAAGGAAAGAAAGAAAAAGAAAGAAAGAAATGGATGGCCCTGGCTGGTGTGGCTCAGTTGGTTGGAGCGTCATCCCATAGACCGAAAGGTGGCAGGTTCGATCCCAGTCAGGGTGCATGCCTAGGTTGCAGGATCGGTCCCCCATGGGGCACATATGAGAGGCAACTGATTGATGTTTCCCCTGTCCCCTTCCCTTGCCCTCTCTCTAAATTCAATAAGCCTGTCCTCAGGTGAGAATTAAAAAAAGAGAGATGTATGAACCCATAGAAAAGAATATAATGAATTTTAGGGTGTAAAAGATGAGATTTTAAGTAAAGTCTGCTCAGGGTCAGAATTCCCCTCCCCACGCCGGTGGACCTTTGGAGACGCACCAGCAGAAGGCAGTGAGGCTCCGGGATCACTGTGCTGTCATTACAGAGCAATCCTTTGAGTTGGAAGTTTCTGGAATTTATTGTTAACTCTTGACACTGCTTTTCCCACTCCACAGTTTTCGCTAACAATGCGAACCGGTTCATGGAGTTTGGGCTGCAGGGGAAAGAAGAGCTGAGTGGAGTGGGTGGGGCCTGGCCCAGGAGGCCAGAGAGCCAGGATGGGAAGAAGGGCCCTCTGGGCATGGCCACAAGCCTCCAGTGTGGGTGTATGTGTGGGTGTGTGGGGGGGGGCAGGGCACAGAGCTTTTACACCACCCCACAGAGGGGACACTTAAGGGGTGTGTGCTGTGCCTTGCCTTTACACATGCTATCTCAGGCTTCATTATAAATGCCCTCCTTTTATAGAGGACCATGCTGAAGCTCTGAGGGTTGGTACACTGCCTTCGGTCATAGACCTTATAAGTCATGTAAGTCACGGGGTAGCCTGGTCCCCAAAGCTCTACTCTCCGCTGCGACAGCCGCCCTCTGAGCCATGCTGCACCTTCCCCAGCCAGCAGCTGATGGCCTATAGCGGGACGGTGCTGGCCAGAAAGAGTCCCAGATGTATGCAGCCGTGTAGTGAGATGCTTGGACCACCCAGGTTCCTTCTCATCCTCTCCAAAGCCCCCACACCCAGTGCTGCCCGCAGGCCCCAGCCTGAGGGCCTGTGTGTGCCTTGCCTGTTCCCACCCCCACTGCCCACCTTCCTGTGCAGTCTGACCTTTGGGACCTCAGGGTTACCTGGAAGTTGCTTCTGCTGGTGCTCCCCTGGGGAGAAGATGGGTGGGTGCTGACACCTCTGGGCCCACAGCTGGCGTGGCCACCCGGGTGTTAACCTGGGGCACTTGGTGGTGGCTGCCAGGGCCATAGGGAAGTAGTTTTGCTGAGCTGACTGTGTGCTGGGCTGTCACGGTCCATGGTGAATAAGATTGGCCCCCAGTCCTCCCCAAGTTCACAGTGTCCCCACAGGAAAGAACCTTGAAGCTGAAGGACCTGAGGGACGAATGGGAGTGGCACCAAGGGACAGCTGTCACTCCAATGCTTAATTGCTAATTCCCAGGGTTAAATACTGAAGTTTCAGCTTTGTCAACTCAAACCATTTTGGGGGCAAAAAACTGAATATAATGTCACATTCATGTTTACCGTCCCACTTTACTAACATGACTAAATGCTTCTCGGCATCGTGAGTGAGGGGCCCGTGGCTGGTGGGCGCTGCCTTGTCCACCGAGCCTGATTTCGTATTTACATTTTCTTGCATAACTGCAATTTCCACGGACCTGCCGTCCTCCATAGCTCCGCAGTTTCCCAAGATGCTACCCTATAATTGGCCGAGTTAGTTCCCGAAGGCTGGGCTTTTGGGTGGCTTCCACCTCTTCTTCATAAATGGCACTGTGCTATCTTTGGGTAAATTCATTTTCTCCCCTTCATGCTCTTGGAATTTTTCCCAAAAGTGGAACAGACGCCAGAAAGGGCAGGTGTGCACTGGCCGCATCGCACCGGGAATTACAGTGTTAACACCTTTTAAATACAGTTGAAGCGCAGGTTCAAAATGAGTTGAAATATCTTAAATACTGTACCATGTCTTGGTTTATTGTTAAAAAGATGACATCAAGCATAGTCAGAAAAAATAATCACTGCTAACAGCTCTCCGACCTCCTTGTTCCTCACATTTGTGTCCACGTACATACAGACGTTTTCGTTGTTAGTCATGCCACAACTGTGAGTCAGCTTTGTCACTGTCACTCACTGTGACCCGCACATACTGCGGCCTTCCGCCTGCTGCGCCCCACCCCGCTCCCCGACCAACGGTGTCCCATGGGCTTCTTCCTTCTGTTTAAGAGCCTTAAGAGTGTTGCCCCGAGCTGCTGCAGCGTACCTGATGCTCCTGCCTGCAGCTGTGTTGTTGGCCATCCGCTCCCAGGCGGCTGCAGCCTCGTCCACCCCGTCACTGCCTCACCCTCAGCATTACTCACCTCGTCCCCTCACCTTGGAGCCTCTTTGTTCAAACTCTTGCTCGGTGGGGGCTGGCCTTCACATCCTCTCGCCTTGAGGGCAGAAATGGGATCACCCCCATTTCTGGTTCCCATCCTGAGCTCAGTGCCAGGGAACCCATCAGCACCTGGGGCAATTTCCCAGCTCCCGGCATTGGGGCGAGTCGGGTCGGGTGCTGCTGAGTTGCTTCTGGGCCTGGAAAGCTGGGAACTCGCAGAAGCCCCAGGTGAGGCGAGCTCATGTCCAGTAAGAGTGACCAGCTGCTTTTCTCCCGCAGGACTTCCTGAGCAGATGCCTAGCCATCAAGCACTCCTGGGTGGGGGTCCATAGAGGCCCCCATGGCTGGCACTGGATCGATGGCACCCCCCTGTCATCCCAGCTGTGAGTGACTGTGAGCCTGGGTGGGGGTCCCCCTCTGTCCCCAGTGCACTAGTGTGGCCTCACAGCAGGTGTCAAAGAGGGGCTGGAAGCCTCCCCCTCCTCCCCCACTGCTGTGCTGAGCTCGCCATCTCCCCAGAGTCAGTCACCTGCTCCACCCCCTGGGCTGCCCGCCCCTCAGAAGGCTGACCCCACATGCATGCTCAGGGCCTGGTTTTGTTTAGTCCCTGTCACCCCACCCCTTGTTTAGGACCCCAGCACACTGACCCAAGCAGAACTGCCACCCTGTTCTACACACAGGTGTGCCACTCAGAGAGCTTTGGTGGTCCACCCAGGGTCACACAGCTGATGAGCGAGGGATGTCCTCACGTGCCTACCCCAGGGTCAACTCAAAACAGTCCCCGGGCCAGTGGGGCTGCCGGGTGGCAGGCCTGCGACACTGGCGACCGAGACACCCTGAGCACCCCTCCTTCCTCTCGTCCTTCCCCAGAGTCCCGGAGAAAGTGGAGGGCCAGCCGGATCTTAGGTGTGGGGCCATGGATGGAGGCAAGCTCGTGGCTTTGGACTGCTCCTCTCCAAGACCCTTCGTCTGCACCAAGGGGGCCGAGTGACGGGTTTCACCCATCCTGAGCCCGCTGGGGGCGGGCAGCCTGCTCCCTGGAGCCAGGCTCGCAAACCCCCCTGCCCCACACTCCCAGGGCCCCACCCCGAGTGAGCCCAGGAGCCGGACCTCTGGTGCAGGAAGACCTCCAGGCGGAAGGCCTTCTGTGGCCCTGGGGCCGAGTGCCCATTTCCGCCCCCAGCTGCTGAAGAGGATCTGTTCAGAGACAGACCTTCAGATGTTTTGTTTTTGAGCCTAGGGCTCTCCCTCATTAAAATGGCCATTTCCCATGCTCTCCTTCACCTGCTTCCCTGCAATGCACATATCCCTTCAGTCCTAGAGGAACAGATCACAGGTGAGCCCAACCTGGGTTCTCATCGAGCCCCTGAAATACGTTTTGCGGCAAGAAGGGTTGTCAGCAGGGACGTTGTTGCTGTCGATGCCAGTTCTGGGCAGCTGGCACACGGCCAACCCAGCTGACGACCAGTGTCACAGCAAGTGAGAAGCTGTGGACCCTCGGAGGAAGAGGGAGGTTGCACACTGGTGGCCCAGACTGGGGTGACGCAGGGAGACAGCCACCTGGGGCAGGACGAGCCCGGCCTTGGCAGGTGGAGTTCCTGCAAACACGGGGGCCCAGTGAGAAAGGAAACGGGGAGAAATGTGGGTGGGCTCCAGGCAGCTCTTCCCACAGCTGCGGGGATGCCAGCCTGAAGGTGTCAGTGTGCTGGGGTTCATGAAAGGTCCTTGGGTGGCACCACAGGGGCTGCAGGGGCTCGTGGGGTCTCCCCAGCCCGTAGAGACCTCTCCAACGACAGGAGACCATACCTGCATCTCACCTTGGTGCTGAGCATTGAACACAACTGTCGTATACACACCAACTTCTAAAGTCAGGTCACACATCCATACCCCCCTCGGAGACGCCTGTGATGTCCACTAGACCAGCAGCTTGTGCAGAACGTGCGGGTGCCTGGGGGAGGACGTGGACAGTGAGAGGGCGAGCAATAAAAGCCGTGGAAGCGCTCAGTCTTTCTGGTGGCCTCCTCATTCCGACTACAAGTTAACTCCAGAGCAAGAAAACACGTCCGGCCTCAACTCCCTTCAAAGCCCTTCTCAGCAGACGTCCTGGGTCTGGCGCGTCAGGGTGGTTTAACATCAGGAGCCCTTGGACGCCTCCCAGCTTCAGGGACAAGTACCGTGTGGCTGGGGGATCCCGACCGGCTGTGGAGGTGCTGGAGTGTGGTGCTGAGGGCTGAAATCTGGAAGTTACTTAGCTTCCCTTGGTGAAGCAGTGGAGTGGGAGAAAGGACTTACTAGTTACTGTCCAAAGCTGGAAAACCAACGAATCAAAGCATAAGTTTATTATTTAGAAATGCGGAGACAAATACTAAAAGAACAGCAAAAATAATGATAAATGGTTGCCTTAACACTAATCGATGACAGAGCAGTGGCTAGAGCTGGGAGGGGCGCCAGGGAACATTCTAGGGGGCCGGGAGGGGTCAGGGTCTAGGGCTGGGTGGGGCTGGGGCCACCCACGTAGAGTCATCACGCTGTTCTACTGAAGATTAGAAAGTGAAGTCTGTCTCCAAGAACTGGAATCAAGTTACCAGAGGACTGATTTTTTTTTTTTTAATGAAAACTGAATAGTGGGCACGTTAATCATCCAAGGAGTGAAGCGGTGACATGCGGACTACAGGAGAAATTTAAATGCTGTAGCGCATGCTACACGTTCTCACCATCTGATTCGCCTTCCTTCAAAGATCCTTGGCCGTTACTTCTCCAGCCCAGCTGAGCTCCAGTGCACAGCTTTATCCTGAACTTCATTGTGTAGGACTGACTTTTTTTTAAAACATACATCCTTTTGTATACTCACTTAAATCCATATTCACAGTTTAAGAAAACAGTCATGCACTACTTTGGTAAGAAGAGAAATTAGGCTTTTTTAAAAGGTCCACAAGATCCTGACGTGCAGCACGGCCTGAGAACCACCAGCGTCGGAAACAATGCCCGCGGCTGCCTTTCCTCACAGCCTGTCCTCTGTCACAGACCTCCATCCTTGCTCCACGGGTCAGCCTCGCCTTCTGAGCACGTGGCCCATTCACAGAAAGGGCGCTGGAAGACACACAGCAGGTTTGTCGGCACGGAACTCCTCCAGGTAATTTTTCTAGTGCCTTCCCACCGGGCACTGCCAGTTGCCACCGTTGAAAATTCCCATCCAGTGATGCTGCCACCACACTGGCTTGCTCCTCGGGGCTCTGGGGCCCAGGCTCTGACACGGGCTGGCCCCATGGCTCACAGCAGCCTCTGAGAAGCTCTGGACATCCAGTCTGTTGAACAGCCCCGTGTCAGACCTGGAACTTGCCGTCCCCCAAGTGAGGTTTCTACCAGCTTTCTCGGGGATTCTGATGCTGAGGGTCCAGGAACCCCATTTTGAGAAACACTAACAGAGCCCATCTTGCTACAAGGGAAAAAAAGTACTTTAAATGAACTTGGAGGTATAATTTGCACCAAAGAAAATATATCTGGTTGAGGAGCACCTGTTGACAAGTATAGGCCATTGTGAACCACTGCCAATCAAGATGTGCAGTAGTGCCAGCGCTCTAGAAACTTCCCTCCTGTACCTTTGCAGTCAATCCTCTTTCCTCCCGGACCTCCAGCTCCAAGAGCACGTGCATTCTGTCTATACGTTAAGTGTAGCCTGTTGTAGGATTTCCTGTAAGAGGACTGCACAGTGTGTAGTGTTCTGAGTCTGCCTTTTTTTTTTTTGGCTGAGCGGAAGACTTTAGGCTCATTCATGCAGTGCATGTATCGGCAGGTCTTTGTAGGAATGCATCAGGGTTTACCTTCTCTCCAGTGGGTGATATTATGCTCAACTCCACACTTGGGCTGTTAGGAATACAGCTGCTACAAACACTCGAATTAAACTCCTCATAAAACAAAAAGAAAGGCCCTGGCTGGCGTAGCTCAGTGGATTGAGCGCGGGCTGCGAACCAGGCATCGCAGGTTCGATTCCCAGTCAGGGCACATGCCTAGGTTGCAGGCCATGTCCCCCAGCAACCACACATTGATGTTTCTCTCTCTCTCTCCTCCTCTCCCTTCCCTCTCTAAAATAAATAAATAAAATCTTAAAAAAAAAAGAAAGAAAGAAAAAAGTCCTCATGTGGACATAGGTTGTCATTTCTCTAAAGAACCTGGGGGTTATATAGTCAAGATATGTTTCATTTGTAAGAAACCGCCAAACTGTTTTCCAAAGGAGCTGTGCCTCTTACACTCCCGCTGGATGATGAGTTCCAGCTGCTCTGCTTCCTCGCCCACACGTGGTACCGCCAGTCTCCCCACTCTCAGCCATTCTAGTGGGTGTGCGGTGGACTCTCTGTGTGGTTTTCATTTGCATTTTCCTGACGACTGATAATACCGAGCTTCTTTCATGAACTCAAAGGCCATTTGTATGTTTTTTTTGTGTGTGTGATTCTGACACACAGACCATATTTAGAAAAACCCTGACTAAAACACCCATGTCCACGGGGCAGACTATTTTTTAAGCGATGATTTAAATGGGAAATCTAAAATATCTCCCAACTGTGTGAAAGCATTTCAAAATAAGAGAATTTAAAGTTACATAAAACACCCATATGCTCACTACCTAGATCTAACAAGTTAACATTTATGTGAATGTATGAAATCAAACCATTTGAAGATGTTAGAGGTTCACTTCACCTGAAAATACTTCAGCATGCATCTCCTAAAAATAAGGATAGTCTTCTATGTACTTACAATTCCACTATTACTTAGTAAAATTAGCATTAACCTCATATTCAATCCATGTTTCCATTTCCATGGTTCCACTATTTTAAACAAAAATCAGGGTTGAAGTCTTGTTATGGGTATTTCTTTAGTCTCTTTTAACACAGAACTTTTTTCCAGTAATATTTACTTTTTGAAGAGACTGGGCCAGCTGTAGAGTGACGATTATACGCCCTGGCAGGGGAGGCTCAGTGGACTGAGCGCTGCTGGCCTGAGAGGTCACTAGTTCAATTTCTGGTCGGGGCACAGGCCTGGGTTACAGGCCAGGTCCCCAGATGGGGGCATGTGAAAATGTTTCTCTTGCACATCGAGGTTTCTCCCCCTCTCCTTCATTTCCCCTCTCTAAAAGTAAAATAAATGTTTAACTATTTAAATAAATACATGTGACACCTATGCTACATTTGTCTCATTTCTGTAAACTGGAAGCTGGGCTTGATTCACTATAAACATTTTTGATAGAAACATTTCATGATCCTGGGTACTTCATCACCTGAAAGATTTTAACATTGATTACAAGTAAGTGGTACCAAACTTTAAAACAAAACCCTCCAAAATCGGGGAAGTAAACCATGTAACCCACACATCTCAGTGTGGGTCAGTAAGGGCTTTCATCTGTTACTCTCTGCTTCGGAGGCAGTGTAAAAGCGAGACCACATGGCATGGAACCATACAGTGATTATCCCATTTTCACTTATTTGGGCCCTTTTGTTCCCTCTTGGGACACTCCGGCTGGTCCCTTCTTGCCTCTCCCAGCCCAGGATGCACCTGCTATGCCACAAAAAGCCTCAGGTTCAGAATCAAAAAGACATCGGCCAGCTCTGCGGTATATTTTATCAGTCACTGGGCACTACTCGGTTCCCTCCCTCCCATCAAAGGGGTGTGATGACGGGACGCCGCTCCTGCCACCCACGATGTATGAATCGGAGACGACGTGGGCTGAGGCTCGTAGAAACGGCGAGGCACTTCAAAGATCATCTCAAATACTCGCTGAACACGCTTGCCTCCACTACTGGTTCATAGAAGTGTGCAGGAAACAAGGCCCATTCACTGCCCCAGCGCCTAGGATGCCAACATTCAAGCGTGTCCAGGGAAAGGAACCGCTGGGGACACGGGTCCTCTCCCTCATCTGCCCCACCCTCCAGTGCCCAACCATGGAGCAGCTGTGTGGTCTGGCGGCGACCCCCGTTTGGAGCTGTGGGTGAGCACCTGACCCACCCAAGCCCATCACGCCACCCTGCAACCCCATTTGCTTCAAGGGCCCCAGCCCGAGCCAGTCAGGAGCATCATTACTCTGCTGCCACTTCAGTTGGTTCCCCAATGGGAATGTGACCCACTACGGGTCACAGAAATGTGAAAAAAGGTTGCCCGAGGCTTTTCTCAGGAAGTTGCCTTGCTGTTTAGAGACAAAAAGGAATGGTTTCATGGGGATGTATGGCTCAGAATGGAGCTGCCCTGTGGAACTCAATCACGTGAGCCAAGGGCCCCTGTACGTTCAAGCCCATGTGAGCTGGGTCTCCTGTTGCAGGCAGCCGGCAGCCCAATACAGGAGTGCACTGCAGCCGGGATCTTGGGAGCCACTCTGCCTTCTCTATGGCCTCAACTCCTTGCTGGGTCCTTGACTGAGCCCAGTTCGGAGTCCGAATGCCTTGTTCAGCCTCAACCCTACTGTGTGGGCCGTTAGTCTGGTCTGATCCCCAGATGTGCTTGTAGACCCAGAACCTCTGACACGCTAGTGTCTGCCGGAACGTGAAAAACAGGCAGACACACCAAACGGGACCAGTCTGCTGATACTAGACTCGGCCTCTGCCATCAAAGCCCCATTCTTCCAGCCCTCCCCAGCCTCTCCTAACTCCTCTGGTGTTGGGATTACTTTGGCCCATTAGCACAGGCAATGGAAAGAAAAACCAAGGATAACTTTGTATTGCCTTATTTATACCCTGGGAAAATCTAATTAATAAGTTAGGGTATCATAAGATCATGGCGTGAACAGCTGATTTTTCACACAGTAAAAACAAACAGGAATGTTTTTCAAAATATGTCAGTATATAGCACATGACGGCAGACTGAGGGGCTCTGAAGGCTCTTGGCTGTGTGGATGCTCGTGGGGAAGGCGCTCAAGGTCAGGGCAAGTGCACACGGCTGACGGAAGGGGCACGGGTCAATGGCTCACTGATTCGAACGGCTGCTACACCCGTGCACACCAGCTGAGTGTCCACCTCAGATATGCACACGTTTTAAAGTGATGTAATATTTACTTGGATTTTTAATGTTGAAAATCCTATAAACATTTCTGACTCTTAAAACTTTTATGAAAACCATTCTGAAAGGTACCACAATGAATGGGAAATCACCACAATGTGTGACAAGTGCTCAGATTATAATGCAGGTGCAGCTCTGGCTCCAACGCTCAGGACTGATAGCTATTACTAGTTATGGAAATGGGCTCTTAAAATGAAACATGGAGGGAAAAGAACTTGAAAAAATGAAGAAAAGTTAAAACATTAATGTCAGGATAATTATCAGAGAGGTAGTCTTTCTTTTTAAAGTCTACTTAGAATGGACGGATTTTCCCTTCAGTTTCAGTGGCTGCTGATGACTCATCTCAGCGAAGTGGCTTTGGGGGCTGCCCGATGACAGCAAACAAAGTCCTTACTGAAGGTCACCACGTGTGACATCACAGAGGATCCATCACAGAGGTTTTGCAAATATGGGACTAACCTTACACTTTCTCTTACAGTCACCAGATACAAAAAAATGTCAAAGACAGGGTATGAGGAACAGAAATATTGAGATTTCAGGGTTATTCCAAGTGGCTGCCCTGGTTCAAGGATAATTATTGAAAATGTAGATCATTTACCCCCAGTCTAAATGCTAGAAGCATCTAAGCAACAGAATCATCCTAGGGTTTTTAAATAGGGGTCATTCACTGAAAGGCACATGTGGCCGGAGTGACCCCCCCGACGGAGCCAGCCCAGAGCAATGCCATCCTTCACTGGCTGCCACTGACCTGCCAGCGTCAGGGGCCCGCGTCGCCTG
The DNA here is from genome assembly GCA_004024845.1 of Tonatia bakeri. Taxonomy (NCBI): domain Eukaryota; kingdom Metazoa; phylum Chordata; class Mammalia; order Chiroptera; family Phyllostomidae; genus Tonatia; species Tonatia bakeri. The sequence continues at coordinate 30,259 of PVIA01008967.1, forward strand.
CAAATCACAACTGCAGCAACAGCTAACAATACAGATATCTGTATGATTAGGCGGAAAACAAGGATTAAATTCTAATTATACAAACATAAGCTAAACCGTATTTTTCAATCACGTTCTGGAGTTTGCTATCTCAGCCTAGATGTATTATCACCGACTGTCACGGGCCAGGTCCTAGACAGTCTTCCCCGAACCCACCAGCCCAACCTTCCCCATCTCACTCCACATCCCAGGCACCAAACCCAAAGTGCCCGCAGGGATTTAAGGGAGAAGCGCAGACCACTAGGAGCAGTGCGACACCAACGGTCCCTCAGCAACCAGTGGTGCGGGTGGGCCTCGGATTCATGCCCTGTAAAACCAATGTGGGGCCCACGTTCCCGTGACCTCGAATTCGCCACTTAGGGGAACAAATCAAAACTAGTTCTTAAAAGGTGATCTCAGTTAACTGTACTCACAGACACTCATTTCAGTCCTTATTGTATTTTGGTTATTCAGATTTTCTAGAATCACAAGTGACACTTGTTTAAATCACAGTGGGTATCTATAGCTTTCGATGCAGAAACTGCTAGTCTCGTTACATTGGTTATACCATGTTTTTATTTCAGTTTGCCGAATAAGAAGAAATACAAAACAAAAGCAAATGAAAAACTCAGTTTCTTCTGCAGGTCCAGTCCTTCGCGGAAGCAGATGTACAGACAGCCTTGAAGTATGCTGGCCAGGGACCCAGGTGAACAGCAGTTCAGCTTGAATCTTCGCGAGTGTGTGTGTCTCCTTTGGTGCCTTGCACAGTAAGGCACTAGTAACGATATAACAGAATAAAAGAAATGCCCACAGCAAGAAGTTCTAGTGACAGTTTACTAGACAGTTTACAGTTTAATAGTAATGGTGGTGGTGACTGTTTCATTTAATTATTAATGTTTTTTTACAATAAGGGTATAGTCTTTATATTCCACACACACAAAATAAAACAGAAGTGCTTATGAAAAAGTCCCTGTCCCCACCCCCTTTTCAAAACACCCTGAACGTAGTAGTAATTCAATACAACAGAAAAATCAAGACTTATTTGATTTCCAATTGTCAATTAAAAAAGCAAAGTATATGTAATGCAAGAGCTGTTTAACTTCCAACCCTAAACAAACTAAAAATACCTCCCAGTATTTAAATTTCTCCAGCACACATTCCAGTATAAATGTTCTGACCTGTAATCAGCTAGTTATTAATGGGAACAGAACCTTAGAACAGAAGCTATATTGCTTCCCTGACCCCCTTTCTCTTAAAATTAGAGGGTGGGTAGGGGATACAAAAGTCAGAGGAAGAAGCATTAAAAAGCAAAATCCCCAAAGCTGCGCTGTTTGGACTAGAAAGGAAGACAGCATTTTTACAAATGTTCAAAAACCCCAAGGCAAGTAACACAATTTGTTTGTTCTCACTTCTACTAGAAAGAACAAAAGACATCCGCGTCTTTCTTGTATATAAAACTGTGTTGAACACTTCCAGAACTGTATTACAGGGTCACCAGGAACCATGGGTGCGGTCTGCGGCTTCATCAAGAAAACGCGCTCAGTCCAGATGGAGCTGCAAACCGCACACCTAGCCTGGCTGGACCGGTGTGTGGGACTGCTCACTGCGTCACCCGAAGGCTGTCAACTAAACAATAGTGTGTGACTCCAGAGGAAGCTTAAGGACTGCGGACAGGCACAGAGCTAATTATATCTCCCCTGCTTCGCGCTCTTCAGAGCTCCTCCTGTCTTCTGATCTGCCATTAGCGCTCTCATAGGACCGCTTCTTATCTTTTCGGTCTCTGTCACGAGGTGATCTGTCTCTTGAATTCCTGTCTCTGTCACGTGATGCTAAGTCTTGGTCTCTGAATCTTTCTTTTGAGGATCTGAAAAATATTAATTTGAGGAGCAAAATGTGTTGGGAAACCCAAAATCCAAATGAAAGAATCGGATAAATATTAAGGTATTGATAGCCGAAGATATACAGAATACATCCAAACAGACAGGAGTCAGTTTTCTGACAGAAAAGAGCACCACCATATTTGGTAAGGGTCTAAAACAAGGATGCGAGCGAACACAAATAGCTACAGTAGAAAACCACATGCTAAAACGATGATTTATAGGATACTCTCATGGTCTCGGAGGCAATCAAAACGATTCTCTGATGCTTAGTAAATGATTTAGTATAAGAATTACAGACAATACCTTTCAAAAGCAAAAGGTACTTTCCAATGAAAAAATATGTAATACAATGTAGATCCCAAATTGGATGGAAACCAGTGCCCTACACAGGGGTCTGCAAACCTCTTCTGCTGTCTGGTCGGAGAGCACATGTTTCAGGTGTGGTGGTCACATACTGTCTCTGTGGTATGCTCATCTCCCTTTTCTGTTTTTTATCAACCTTTTAAACAATGTAAAAGCCATCAGGAGCTTGCTGCCTATGCAGAAACAAGCTTAGAGGCCAGATTTGACCTGTGGGCAACTTAGGTAAGAGAACTACTCAATTAATGACATGGTAAACATTTATTATTTTTAAAATGTGCTTTACTCCTCCTGAGTTAGCTCATTCAACCGAAGGAAAAAATCAGAATGGAAGACAGAGGAAGATGATCACACTACAATAAGTCTTGATTAACCATAACTGTTTCTTAATGCCACCTCTCTGTTACCACACCCAACTTCAAAAGGGTAAATAACAAAACAAGGTTGTATCAGAGATTCAGTCAGAAGAAAAACCAAAGGACATCACAAGATCAGAGTTAATATGAGATCTTCTATACTCTCAACATCTAGAATGAGTCAGAAACACATATTACGTTTATTTCATTCTTTACAGGTGACATGATACTTCTACATAATCTCACTTAACCCATGTTCAGAATTTAGACCAGAGGTCTGATTAAGTAATACTTCTAAGGCAGGAAAGAATTATTACTATACTCAGTTTTAGAAATATAATTAAGGATTAAACCAAAAAGGCTGAAAGGTAAAGTAATGTCAACTAGAAGCATTCTACTTATTAAGGTTTTAATAAGCTTAATTTAAAAATGATGTGTAAAAAATAAAAAATCACACAGCGCACATACCCGGTTACACTCATCCTAGCCATAATCGTAAGAATGAATATGAAGACTAAGAGGTCAGTGATAACTGAAAATCAACTATGAGATGAGCACCAACTACTGCTTCGTGAGCGAGTACAATGTCTATACACAAGCAGTTTCCATTCCCATCTCCCTCGGACTGCCTGCCACTAACCCTAACAAAGCAGGTCCTCTTACTAGCTCTACTTAGTACATGGGAAAAGAAAAGGTGGGATCATTAGATGACGTGGCCAAGGCCGCTGAAACCAAGTAGCCTGACTCTGGAGTCTGCACTGTATGTTTGAACAGAGCAGGAAGCAGAAAAATGCAAATGACCCTCCTTTGCCAAGGGTAACTGTTGCCAGGGAAAGGTCACAAACAGACTGTACTTACATCAGAGACCACTACTTCAGCTGGGGCAGGAGAACAGCACATCATAAAAGACTCTTAACTGAGATTTTTACCTTGAAAATTAAAATCAAATATGTAGCAATAACTTTATGCTTGTGTATGTATAACAACATGTAGGTTTTAATAGCAATAGCCTGATAATTTTTGGTAAAAAATGTTGCTTTGAAAGACAGTAATGTGAATATCAACATTAGAAGTGCTCTAAAGAAAAGCAAAACTTTTAAACAGTTTTACAAAAATAGTCCTCTGTAGGAACATGCTAGAAATGTAACAGAGGTGCCATGTGTTCTGTGGGAAAAGTTCCTACCCAACTTCATGAATTCAGGAGGCATCAGAGACCAAACACAACCTCAGGTGAACATCCCTTCCATCCGCAACACCGGGAAAGACATTTAGGAGGTGAGATGCCAGAAATAATGGAAGGTGGGCAGGCTCACAAAGGAAACTGTCTAGAGCCAGAAATGTCCAACCTGAGGCCCAGGATGGCTATGAATGCAGTCGAACACAAAATTAAAAATTTACTTAAAACATTATGAGACTTTTTTGTTTTCCTTAAGTATCTGTGTATTTAACGTGTGGCCCAAGACAACTCTTGTTCTTCCAGTGTGGCCCAGAGATGCCAAAAGGCTGGACACCCCTGGGCCTAGACCTTCCATCAACTGGCAGAATGACTACCAAAATTTACAGTGCAGTTAAGATTCACGGAGGATGTTTTTAAGTGTGTTTTACTGGGCACTGCACTCTGCCCACAGTTTAAAGAATATGAGATCAAGTGGCCTACAAGTCACACTATCAGGAATTGTCCCTCATAAATTCCCTGCTCGTTCTCTGCCTTTGCCTGATACTCACTCTATCTGTGGTCTCCTTCTCCCACCTGGTTTTACCTATTCAGATTATACCCACTTTCTCTGAGTTTCATTCATTACCTGAAGCTACTTTTCCTCACTCTGGTATTCCCCTCATCCGAATGCCTCTGCCAGGCACTCTATGATACACAGTTCAGCACTTTATAATATACTCAGTTTTATATCAGTCTGATTACTGTCAAAGATGTCAGTCCTGTGTTCTCACTCAACTGAATAAAGTGGCTCAGCTACGTTATTTCATTATCATTTCCTAGACTACAGAACAAAGTATACAATTCTTCCTGATTAGAGACACCTTAAGAACTGCTTGGTTCGCTAAGAGAAGAGAACTTAAATGCTCTCACCAAAGAGGTGATGGATGTATTCATTAACTAGTGGTGGGAAACCTTCCATAATGTACACGTACATCAAATCACCACAGTGTACACTTTAAATATCTTAGAATTTTATTTGCCAACTTTATAAAAAGCTGGGGAAAAAGAGCTAGTTGGAACAAGGCAAGAATACAATAAATATTGATTGACAGCCTATTAACTAACTCAGCTTGTGAGTAGATTCAGGGAATGGCTGGTTGGGAGTTTAAAAGAACAAAACAAAACCCAGAAAGTTTAAACAGTTTTCTGTGGGTTCTGTCATGGGCTTTACGTGGAGTAATCCATAAAAAATTTGTGACTAGTAGATACTAGGCGCTCAAAAAAAAATCCTATGTTTAAGAAGAGTTATCAAGAAAAAAGAAATGTTAAGTGTGGTTTATGTTCAACGGAAATGAACTGGCTTAAGGGCCATCATTGTGACCTGAGGAGTTTTAGAAGTTTCTTCTATAGAGAAGGTGAGTGCTGAGGCTCTGCCACATTCTAACCCTTTGTCCCAGTTAGATATCCAGGTCCTTGAACTTCCCCCTGGCCCTCCTTGTACCTTTTGAATTTTCATGCGTGGAAATTCCTTCCTTAAGGAATCTAACTTCCTTAAGATTCCAAATCTGCCCCGTCAAGCCAACTGTATATAACAATGCATACCCATTGTGCAGATTAAAAAAGAATATACTAGACGTGTCTGCTCTGAAAAAGTGCACCAGCTCAAAGAAATATGGAAAACAATGTCTAACAAAGCTAAACAACCTTAATGAAAGAACTTCTCAGAGCCTGTAATTCATCAACACATACAGAAAAAACTTGAAGACTACTGGTACCTAAAATTATTTGCCCATAAAGTACTTTTTCCCCACCAAGACACACTACGCAGAGAAAAGCAATAACCTCTGCAAATATTTGTTCCAATTTCTTACTCTGGCTCATAAGTATATTCTTTCTGAACTACCCATACAATCAGGGAAAACACTGTTATACACCCACACAAATGTGTACATATCACCGGATGCAAGTTTCAAACCAACAGTATTCCAATTCAAAACCATAAGGTAGTTCCATGTCCTCTTACGGACACCTCAGTACCTCCTCCTGGATCGCTCTCTGCTCCTGTCTCTAGAACTGTGCCCACTTCTCTGGTGGCTACGGCTGCGGCTGCGGCTGCTAGAGCGAGATCTGTGACGATGGCGTTTCTCCCGAGATTTGGATCGAGTTCTCCTCTTCCGTTCCCGTGACATGGAGCGAGATCGATGTCGGCGGTGCTCTCTGGACCTGGATCTACAAAACATATTTCACTTAGTCACAATGTTCATTCACTAAAGCCTCTTCTTTAAGCAGAAACTATCCCTCAGTGGCTTTGCTTAATTCCAATTATGTTTCAAGTCAGCTAAATCTACACTAAAATAAATTGATGGTGTTTTAAATAACTACATACTAGAATTTCAAGACAAAAACTAATGCTCTCAGAGATCAATCAATATTGTACAAATTTGCACCAGGAATATAAAAAGGGAAGGAAATGATCTATACCACTACTACTCCCCAGAGACTGTATTATCTAGATGCTTTATGGAATTAATTTTCTTTAAACTTCTAAGACTTTTAGTACAATTTAGACAGTGTACCTGATGGACATGGACAGAAGGAAGGAGAGGCATGAAAAAGAGTATTGTTAAAACTCTCTGATTAGCCCTGGCTGGCGTAGCTCAGTGGATTGAGCACGGGCTGCGAACCAGGCATCACAGGTTTGATTCCCAGTCAGGGCACATGCCTAGGTTGCAGGCCATGTCCCCCAGCAACTGCACATTGATGTTTCTCTCTCTCTCTCTCTCTCTCTCCTTTCCCTCTCTAAAAATAAATAAATAAAATCTTTAAAAAACAAAAAAACTCTATGATTAGCCCTGACCATCGTGGCTCAGTTGGTTGGAGAGTCATCCCAGTCAACCAAAGCGTCACAGGCTCAATTCCCAGGCAGGGCACATGCCAAGGCTGTAGGTTCCGTCTCTGGAGAGGGCTTGTAGGAGAGGCAAATGATCAGTGTCTCTCTCTCTCTCTCCCTCCCTTTCCACTCTCTCTAGAGTCAATAGGTATGCCCTCAGGTAAGGATTAAAATTAAAAAATAAACTAACTCTGAATTAGAGAGGGTTTACATAACCACTGAAGTACGTTTGTCCACAATATGCTCAGAGTATAATCAAGACACGTAGTGGATTAATTGGAAGAAAAAACTAACATGCATAAATCGTTTTAGACAATTTTTCTTAAAGCTGTAAAAAAAATGTATTTACAAGTGTATGAATAGAGAGAAAAAACATTTTGAAGAAGCTGGGTAGGAAAAACCAAGTAGTTTTCTGTAGTCTGCACTGGGTCACAGAACTAACTTGTGCACCAAGCACGGGGAGGGTGGGGACGGCATCTGCAGAACCAGGGCAACTGAGGGAGAGCAAGAGAAAGAAAGGCACGCGCTTTGTTCAGAGTCACTTCATTTGATAGAGTGAGTTCAAATGCACATTCAGCTGTTCCAAACTGAGTTTATTTTCTTTTTTTAAAAAAAGCCATAAACATTTTTATTCTTTTATGAAACATCTTTTTAAAAAAGACTTTATTTATTTTTAGAGAGAAGTAAAAGGAGGGAGAATGAGGGAGAGACACATCAACTGGTTGCCTCTCACACGCCCCCAACTGCAGACCTGTGAAACCCAGGCATGCGCTCTGAATGGGGATCAAACTGGCAACCTTTCAGTCCGCAGGCCAGCGCTCGATCCACTGAGCCACACCAGCGAGGGCCTGAGTGTATTTTCCAATAATTATGTTGTTAGGTAAAGTTTAAAAGCATTCAGTGTATGTCAACACTACAGTAGAAGAAAGGCACACACTGCGCATATAACATCAACCACAGCTGAAGAGAGTATTTCCACAACTGAGTATTTCTCATAAGTAGCAGGAGGACAAGAACATAAAACTCATTCAATATAAGTTTTACCAAATGATATGTTCTTTAATCACTCATTTTGAGCTATTATAACATCTATTTCTTCCAATCTGTAATTTCATTCATTTTTAAAGTTAATCATCCATTCAAAAATACTTACTGGATGCCTACTGTGCTGTTCTGGGTACTAAGGAGATTGAGCAGCAATTAAAGTCCAAAACCTCATGGAGCATCCAGGGGTGGGCAAGAGTAGGTTTATAGTTGCGAGTATGCGAAACACAGATTTTAGCCTTGTCCTATTATTTATTAATTACTATATTTCCCATACGAACAACTATAACCTACCTTCACCGACCATGTATATTCCAGAATGAGGTCTACACAGACAGGTAGGCATCGACAGGTAAAAGGGAAATGGAGTACCTTTGGAGAACTTGAACACAGTTCAGGAGGAATACCTGAACAGAGCTGACATGATTTATTTCACTTTTTAAAAAGCTCATTGTGGCTGACGTGTGAAAAACAGACTGAATTAGAGAAAGGGAATGGGTCAAGTACAGAAATTAGAGACCAGGTAAGATGGTGTCAGAATATACAGAGGTAAGAAGTAGCTTGGACTAGAGTGGTTGAAATTAAATTTCTGGTCTGATTACCTAAAGATGTTCTATGTACAGATAGTTTAAATATATTTTTCAACAAATAACCAGATTGCATTCATCAACCAGTAAACAGAACAGAATCATCATCTAATGTTTATACTTCTCATTCTGGATTTGAGAAACTCACAGCAATATAAATTAGCTAATCCAACTGGTTTTGGTTATTAATATCTTAGCTGTTTTTAGATTTTAGAAAAACAACTGGAAGATTCTAAAAAGCACGAAGGGGCCCTGAAAGAGTCTTAAAAGCACGGTGTGACTCAGTCGGGAGGAGTCCTGCAAAGCAAAAGCCAACAGTTTGACTCTCCATCAGAGCACGTGCCTGAGTTGTGGCCCCGTCCCCAGGTGGGGCACATGCAAGAGGCAACCAATCAGTTTCTCTCCCTCTTTTTTTCCCACCATTCCCTTCTCTCTAAAAGTAAGTAAGTTAGATAAATAAATATTTCTTTCATAATGACAAATGCTCTGGTATACAGAGGAAAGCTCTTGAGAAACAGTTATTCTTTAGAGTTAAGAGTTTTCAGAACATTTCAAAAAGATGTGATCCAAACAAGAGGAATAACAGTATTTGAAAAAGAACAAGAAAGGGCATTCTAGGTGGGAATAAATTCATGAGAAAGGTTCAAGGATAAGAATAAGAATGGCAAGTGAAAAATTAAGAATGATGAAATACACCATGTTTTCCCACCTGTCTCGGATACGAAAAAAAAAAAACCAGTAACTAGTAAAAATTGTAAAGAAAGGTTTCAAAACAACTTCAAATATTAAACCCAAAAGTCAAAGAAAAGTATTACCGAGTTGCCTTCCTCTTTGAGGCTCAAGTGCCCTTTAAAGATTTTGTGATCAGTCACAAACAGTAAGTCATAAGCTCATGTAACGTCAAGATGGAAGCATAACCTGAACATTTTAGTTTCTCCTCATAACCCAGCACGAACCCCTCATCAAAAAGGCATCCAACTACTTAACCGACTTAATATTTTCAACAGGTATAACCCCTTAGAATGTGTTTCTTAGATGTGCCACCCAAATTGATTTTTTAAAAAGATTTTATTTATTTATTTTTAGAGAGGGGGAAGGAAGGAGAAAGAGAGGGAGAGAAACATCAATGTGTGGTTGCCTCTCGTGTCCCCCCCCACTGGGGGGTGTGCCCTGACTGGGAATCGAACCGGCCCAAATTGATAAGTCCAGTCACATATTTACTCTGAGCTTCTAAAGAAGATTTTAAAGACATGTTCTTCCCTGGCTGGTGTGTCTCAGTGGACTGAGTGCTGGTCTGCATACTAAAAGGTTGCTGGTTAAATTTCTGGTCAGGGCACATGCCTGGGCTGTGGGCCAGGTCCCTGGATGGGGGTGTGCAAGAGGCAACCAATCAATGGTTCTTTTTCACATTGATGTTTCTCTCCCTCTCTTTCTCCCTTCCCCTCTCTCTAAAAATAAATAAAATCTAAGAAAAAAAAATCTGAAATGTTTTTAGCTTTCCCTCTAACTCCAGGGCGTGGTATATAATTTTACACTGATAAAACTAAACTGCAGTACATGAGTATCTTCTGACCAGTTTATTCTCAAATAATACTACTCAAGCTTGAACTATAAAAAAATTAAATGTACTAATCTATTTAAATGTACTCCTGTTCACTTGTAAAAGATATTTAATCCATAGTAACTGTCTCTGAAAAACAGAGCTTCACTACTTACACTTAACTTGTATTACACCTACCTTTTTGGATTCTTGCTATGTGATCGAGACCTAAAAAAAAAAAAAAAAGAAAAAGAAAAAAATCTATTTTTAGAAAAGTAACTATAAATGAGAATAAGGACAATGTGCTCTTAAAATAACGTTCTTCCTGATTTTAATTTTTATATTTTATAAATATAAGGCATGTGTATATGCACATAAAATTTTTCAAAATGTACCACAAACTCTACAGATGTCCCCATTTTGGCATATGAGCTCTTAACTGGGATATCTGGCTCAGCAGAAAGACTGTGCTCCTTGGAGACTGAAACACAGTGCGTCACAACTCACTCGTTCTCCAGAAACCACCTTCCGACCCTGAAAACATCGTGTTATTTATCTGTCATTTCTCCTTTCCCCCTGGAAACAGAGTAAAACTTCTATGATCTGAGGTGCATATACTTTGGATCTGCAACCTCAGACTATTAATCCCTAGAATTGATCTTACAACATATTTCTTAACATGACACGTAACACACTTATACAACACAATCTTACATTTCCTGGCACACAGTTAACAGTCAATAAATAGTAATCACCGACATTATGGTTACTAGGGCTACAGGGATGTTTCTGTGGAGACTGTACACAGGGCTGAAGCATGGCTTTGGACTCGGCCTGATGAAGTTTCAACTCTGGTTCCACCACCCACCATCTGTGTGACTGTTGGCAGATGAAATACATTCTCCTTCAGCTTAGTCTGCTATTTGTAAAACAGGGGTAATATAAATCTCACAGCAGGGTTGTAAGGATTAGATGAACTACTAGAAGCAAATTCTTAGCACAGTGCCTGGGTAACACCACTCAGTAAGAGACAGTGATTTTTATCATTATCCTTTTCAATAACCATAGCTGGAATTCTATCTAGTGTAATTTTGAACTCACTTGCAATTTCCTCATCTTCCATACTTAGTTACAATATATCCTTAAGTTCATAGGCAGACTTAAAAAACTTTTTAAAGACATTACTGAAATACGTTACATTTTATAATCACTGTTAAAAGAAATCTGCCGGGTGGCAACAAATGAAAAAGCACAGTCCTGCAAAGAACTTTTCCCACCCGACTCACTTTGGTTGACTCATTTATGTGAATGGCACTACATTCAGTTGAATTTTAAGTTAAACTGAGATTTCTAATGCCATTTACATTGTTTTAAACATTATAGCGTCGGGCAATATTAACATTGGAGTGTACAGAAAGAGAACGGAGATGAAGCTCTAAGGAAAAACTCGTGGTACACGGGGAACATGTCCATCAACAGAGGAATGACAGCACGTCCCTAAAAAGGAAGCCCTCCCCAGGCAGCTGTGTCTCATTCTATTGTTTCAGTGCTATAAGCCAAATTTAATAGCACTGTAAGTTCAAGATGTCTGAACTGATGAATGAAGTCAGTGCTCAAAGCAGGGAGGAAGTTGGTGTGACCCTGCACATATTACAGAGGGTTTCAGTTAACTGAGGCACATCTGCTGAAGAAAAGGTATTGAAACTTCAGAGATGTGTGATGTTACACAGTTAAGGGAGCACTGTAAATGACAACTACAGGTAAATCTTCTGTGGCATGCCTGCCCATTCCAAAGTGGTGAAGGGAGTCATGAGCACCGGACACAAAGAACGTTGCTAGAACGGTGCAAAACAATTTGTCACCAGTGTTGATCCAGAATATTTAAACATTGTAAATATGAAGAGTTGCATGATTCTCTCAACTAATGAATGCCAACATATATTTATATTTATCTTATATTAATAAAAATTAATCATTTATAGCTCCTAGAAATGAAGAAATATAGAATAAAAATATAAACTAAAACAATCAATAAAACAAAGAAACCAAACCTTTTATCATGTATAAAATATATCATAAAAATAATAATAGTTCTGTGACAACCTGGTACAAATCTAGCCCATTATGAAAATCGGAGGGCTAGAAGGTTTTTTCACATCTTACAAAACATAAAGACGTGAGGCACTCTTTATCACCTCTTCCACACACTTGGACGGAAAACACCTTGCCTTGAATGGCCATAAGTTAACATCCTTGCATAAACATTGTTTTTGCATGGTAACATTTTAAAGAGTAAACAGAAATTTCCCAGGTCCACATTTATTACCGCCTGAAACCCTGTACCAATCACATCTCTTTTCAGAGCCCGGCTGTTCGACTTCAGACACTTGGCCTACTCAATCCACCAATCACTCCATACCTCCGCAACTTCTCCCTTTCTTCTCTCTCCCTTTCTTCTCTTCGCTTCAGGCGTTCCTGGTTTCTTTTCTCCTGCTTCTCAGCTACAACTCTCTTCAAAAAATAATGACAGTTTAAATAGTAATAAATGAGGAGCATTATTTATTGGGTCCATTCTTAATGAGCATTATCCTATACTTCACCCTATCTGGTTACCAATATTGCACAGGTAACATCAAAATCTGCTTAGGAACAATACAATATTGACAGGTACCATCATTAGGCTTACAAGTCTGGTTTCCAAAAGCTTTCGTCTCTGGGAACCTCTATAAAATTTTGTAGTTCTCCATGACTTCTTAATGGTATTTTAAAATCAGTTCTACAAAATTTTTCTCCTCTAAATGTTTTCTGGCATTATATTTTTTAAAAGGAATCAAGCATTATAAATCACCATGCTGTATGATTCCCAATATAGAAATATCTTCTGCCCCTTCCAGTTACTACCCTGATGCTGTTGCTTTTAAAAACACCAGTAAAATGCTAAACAGTTCTGTTCGTAGATATCTACAAAGAATCCCAAGTATGTACCATTTTGGAGTTTTAACTTAAGAGTCCAATAACCATTTGCTATAGTGAAACTCACTTTGTCATTTTAAAAAACGTAGCTGAGTAAGATCATCCTAGCTACTCAGAATACAAAGAACTCTGCTTATGTTTACTTCATCAGAAATACCTGTTTTGTTTGTGCATCTTCTTAAAAGAACTCAGAAGATGAGTAAGAACTGCTGCCTTTCTTACAACAGCTTACATATATTTGACAGTGATTATCCTTTAAAAAAATAGGTTTCATTCATGTGTTGCAGAATTGTGCATGTGAAACCTGTATATTTTGTTAACAGGATCACTCCAATAAATTCAGTAAAAAAGAAAAATAAGTAAATAAATAAATGGTTTAATTCCAACTCCTTTCTGAAATGGGAAGGAATGTAAAATAAAAGTAGAGGTCCCTACAGGCTTTCTATTTAGTAAAGAACTGCAAAATAGTTCAAATCAACATTGGACTCATTTTCTCAATCTTCTTTCCAAGTAAATACTACAATATTAATTAAAAAAATAAATTTATAGAAGTTTGTAGGAAAGAATTAGTTTGGAACCTGTTTTAAGACTCCTACTTCCAGGTCACATCTAACTCCTACCTCCAAGAATAAGGGGACGGCACTTAAAGGTCTGCTTCTCAAACATCATGCATTAAACCAGCTGGTATCTCAATTTAAAATCTACACTATTTGGTATGAACTGTTAAAAAAATAAAACCAGTCAAGAACACTATGCAAAAAGACAATTAATACAGATTAAAGAATGAGGGGGGCTAAACTGGATAAAGTGAGAGATATAATTTACCAATTTACCTTTAATTCTTCGAGCTTCTCTCTTATTTCAATAAATCCCAGGTGCAGTTTACCCCCGAAATGATCTGCCAGCCGTCTGTCATTATCATGAAGACCTAAGTAGGCAGAGCAGACTTCACAGACTCGAAGCTTCTGCTGTTGGAAGCTGGAAGCTGGCATAGAATTCCGATAAACTTCCTAAACAAAAGAAAAACAATATTCATGTAAACCTCACTGAAAGTCATACAATTAAAAAATACACTTTTCCAATGAACAGAATGTTTTCTAATGAATACACAAAAGCATGGCTATTTTGTCACTGAATATATTAGATTCTCCATTACCTGCCATTCTGTCTCAGGAGCTCTTCACTGGAGATAAATGAGAGCCTCAAATACTTTTTGCCAAGAACTATCCTGTATCTACCATGATACAGAACTCAACTTTTGGGTCAGTTCCCCAGTTAGAGGCATGTAAGAGGCAACCAATCAATGTTTCTCTCCCTGCTTTCTACCTCCTTTCCCCATTCTCTAAAAATAAAGAAATAAAATCTTTTCCTTTTTAAAGAAAAAGAGATGGAGCAATCCCCAAACTATGTGTCAGTCAAGCACCTGCTTGCAGAGGAGGAATGCACATCCTCTACACTGTTACAGCTTCCTTCCAGTGCCCTCATTCCTAGGCATTTCCCCACTTTGGAAAAGTGGGTGGGGCATACAAATAATAGACTTCCTACTAAAAGCAGTAGTTCCATGTTCTACAAAATAAGAGATGAAAGATGCCTTACTGAGATTTAGATGTCTTGTACGCAACCATTTTATGTTAACTAAATTCATTAATGAAACACAGTAATTAATATTAGCAGCTTTGTGTATCCACTGTACCCTTTTTTCCTTACTGACAGAATTCTGATGTTTGTTTGAGGAGGCAGCATACACAGCTAAAGCATTACAAACTTCGGTGTAGCTTTGGCTAAGGAGATGTAGGTGGACATTGCTGGATAGAATCTACAGGAAAGTTCCTTAAAACAGAATCAATAAATTCAAACAAAAATCAGTAATAACCTGTGAATCAAGAAGTGATGGTAAACAGAATATTTACAGTTTCATAAGTGTCATTGCCAAACACTTATTTACACAGTGGAGAAACAGGTAACATCATCAGAAATGGGCCAGACTATCGACACACACCTGAGAGGGTGTGACATTACTTCAGTGGTATTCCCATCAAAAACTTCACCAGGAAGAAAAACCAGACAAACCCAAACTGAAGAACGTTTTAAAACAAATGTGTGAACGGTTCATCTCTATTAAACTGCAGATCCAGTAAAAAGTGATCTCTCAAGGTTCTTGCATATTTTCATCACATTTAGTGCAACTCTCTAAACCTCCCCTAACACCATGGGACCGACAGGAAGTACCACTAGTGATGATGGGACTGCGCCCAGGACGCAGAGCGAAGTCATGTCTTCGCAAGGAAAAGCTGAGGTGCCTGATGGATGTCATAAATCGAAGTCTGCAGCTGCCCACCATTTTGAGATGAATAAATCCAGTATAAGAACCAGCATTTAAAAAGAAAAGAAAACAAAACAAAACAAAAAAAAGGAAATGCATGAAGCTATCACTCCAGCTACACCAGCAGGTACAAAAACCTTGAGTTTCTTAATGAAATACCCTTTTACCTTGTATTGAAAATGCAAATTTTATGTGGTTGCTATAAGGCATTCCTACAGACTCTAATATGATTTGAAAAAAAGCAAAGTCATTATAAGACAACTTAAAGCAAAAGGAAGGTGAAGGATATAAAGCTGAAGAATTTAATGCCAGCAAAGGATGGTTTGATAATTTTAAAAAGAGGTTTGGCTTTTAAAAAAATGCCAAGATAACAGGAGAAGCAGCTTCTGCCAACCAAGAGGCAGCAGACAAGTTCCCAGATGCCATTAAGAAAATCATTGAGAAAGAGATTCTGTTTAAACAGGTTTTCAATGCACACGAAAATTCCCTATTCTGAGAAAAAGTGCCACAAAGGATATTAGTAAGGCAGAGGAGTGAGCACCAGGACTTAAGGTAGGAAGTAAGAGGCTAACTATCGTATCATACAAATGCAGCCGGATAAAAACTGCTCAGCCCCAAGCCTCGAAGCGAAAAGATAAACACCTGCTGCCAGGCATTCAGTTGTAGAAGTGCAGCGAGAAGGCCTGGGCAACGAGAACACTTTTTCTGGACTGGTTCCATTGACGCTTTGTCCCCAAAGGGAGGAAGTACCTTGCCAGTAATGGACTGCCTTCTAAAGTTCTTTTGAGATTGGACAAGGCCCCTGGCCACTCAGAACCCCATTAGGTCAGCCTGCAGATGTTGAAGTGGTCTACTTTTCCCCCAACCACGTATTTTAACTCAGCCTCTAGATCAGGGGACACAAGGATCTTTAAGGTTCGTCACACGTGGGGGCTCAGGAGAAAGGACTGCCAACGCTGTGGAAGGGGGCCCTGAGAGAGAACATCACGAGAGTCTGGAAGGGTCACACCACTGAAGAAGCATGGTTGTTGTAGAAAAAGCTGTGGAAGGCATCAAGCCCCAAATAATCAATTCCTGCTGGAGGAAACTGTCCAGATGTCATGCATGACTTTGCAGGGTTTACAAGAATCAGGAGACCATGAAATAGACTGTATGGGGGGACCAAAAAAGGTGGGGGACCGAAGCTTTTCAAGATAGGGATCTTGGAGAATTTCAAGAGCTAATAAATATTTTATCACCATCCCTGTAGGCCGCCCCAGCTGTCAAAAATTTTGTACTTTCTTCCCATTTCAGTTACAGGAAATATCCAAAAGAAGGAAGAGGGCTAAACTAACAAAAACCAACCAGAGTGGGTCTGAACCAAGATGGCGCTGAACCTGACCTCCAACACACCCTGAACCTTGTTCATTACACCCTGATTATACTACATTAGCATGCTAGCTGACACACCACTGGGGCCATGTAAAAGAAGAAAAGGGATGGTGCCCCAGGTCTGGGAAGAGACCAGCCCATTCCTTGAAAACTAATGCATATGCCACCCCCCCACCCACAGTAATCTCCCCCAGACTTCTCTAAAACAAAGAGTTGATCTATGAGTTTGACTCCACTTCTCCATTCTCTGGTCACTGTATAAAGCTTGTGCGCTGCTGAATGCTCAGCTTCAGTTTCGTTTTTGGCTTGGTGACACCAAATGGAAAAGGAATGCTTGAAAGGACAGAGGGTACTACCCAGGGAGCAGGTCCCCACAGTGACAGCCTGGACAGGCTACATCAGCAACAGTTACACCAGAGGAATTAAAAGACGAGTGCTTCCAAACCGGAATCAAACAATGACGAAGAAGAGGTAGAAGCAGCACCAGACATCTAACCGACATTAGATAATTTGGCAGAAGTGTCCTGACTGTTCAAGACTACATTTGACTTCTTTTACGACATGGACCCTTCTATGACGTGGGCACTGAAATGAAACCAGTTGAAGTAGGACTGATAACATATAGAAGCATTTTCAGATAAATGAAAAAGCAAAAAAGTCAGACACAAACTAGCATGTACTTCCATACAGCCACACTGAGTGTGCCTGCCTCTCCTGCCTCCCCTTCCACCTCTTCTGCCTCTGCACCCCTGAGAAAAACAGACCAACCCCCCTTCCTCCTGCTCCTTAGCCTACTCAGTGTGAAGGTAGTAAGGATGAAGACCTTTATGATAATCCACTTCCACTTAATGAATAGTAAGTAATCTTCATGCTTACAGTTAATGAATTTCTCTGCTGTATGTGCTTTCATGTGAAAACTCTAGTAAGTGTACGGCAAATGTGACAGCATTTAACATCGGTCATGGTCATTATCACAGCCTAAGTGGTCATCATGTAGAACACCGTGCACAAGACTGGTATGGAAATGGAGAGTCTATCCTTCCACAGTCATACAGCAAATGATATTTAACATAAAATATAACAACATGTTAGTTGCCTTTCTGTTTTATAAGCTTGCTTGCAAAGAATTACATCACCATACAGTTTGCCTCTCTCATAACTGGAGAAACTGCACATCAGCCTATCATCACAGGTTAAGTAGTTTTTTTAAGGGACTTATCTAAGAAAAAGAAGATAAAAAATGTGAGCAGTAAAATGACAACTCACAACTACGAACAACCAAACCTAAACAAAACAAAAACAAAAATGAGCTAAACAAACAAGAAACACAGGAACAGAACCACAGAAATGGAGATCACATGGAGGGTTATCAGTGGGGGAATGGGAGGGGGAGAGAAGGGGGAAAGGTACAGGGAATAAGTAGCATAAATGGTAGGTAGAAAATAGACAGGGGGAGGGCAAGAATAGTATAGGAAATGTAGAAGCCAAGGAACCTATACGTATGACCCACTGACATGAACTAAAGTGGGGGAATGCGGGTGGGAGGGGGTGTGCAGGGCAGAGGGGAACAGAGGAAAGAAAATGAACAACTGTAATAGCATCATCAGTAAAACATATTTTTAAAAAATGTAACATCTCCAATACTATGTTATGAATATGACTGGAACACTGTATGACATAAAAACTGTACGATGACTCACTGCTGTACAGGCTAGGCTACTGGGAAGCAGTCTTG
This sequence comes from Tonatia bakeri, assembly GCA_004024845.1. Taxonomy (NCBI): domain Eukaryota; kingdom Metazoa; phylum Chordata; class Mammalia; order Chiroptera; family Phyllostomidae; genus Tonatia; species Tonatia bakeri. The sequence continues at coordinate 48,492 of PVIA01008967.1, forward strand.
CTGATTGCACTAGGCCAGCAGTTTTGAAGTGGTGTGCCACAAGAATTTTTAAAACATGCAACACCTGACTAGTCAGGGGCACCAACTTCTTTTCCTTTAGATTTTCAAATTAAAAAAAAAAAAAAAAAAAAAAAAAAAAAAAAAGACAGCAACCAACACAACAAGCTATCCAGTGTGAACAGATAAAAATTATACCTATTTTTTGTCAGATTGACAAAAAATTCTGTGCCACAGAATTTTGGTAAGTTGTGTGCACAATGAGATGAGAAAGGGTGAAAACTGCTGCGCCAGGCTATCACAAAACAGTCACTGCTACTTCATTATTTTGGCATGAACTGTTATACCTTAAGTTTTTCATGTTACCTTTTCACTTCTGAAGCCTAGTGTTAGAGATGTTAAATACATACAGTGTTTTGTATCGTGCAAGGTAGTATTGACATAGGCACTGAAGGTGATTCATCTTATAAACAGATGACATAAACTTAGAATGTCAATAAATACAGTATAGCACTGCAAATATATTTTCATTTCTCTAGCTTACTTTATTGTAAGAATACATCATATAGTACCTATAATATATAAAATCCGTTCTCATCAATTGTTTTATGTTACCAGTAAGGCTTCCAGTCAACAGGAGGCTATTAGTAAGTTAGTTTTGGGGAAGGCAAAAGCTTACTAATTTTTTTTTACTGTGGGAGGCTGGGAGGGCACCCCTGCATTGTTCAGAGGTCAGCTATAAATCATCAAGTACATACTTGTGAAGTTTTATGAAAAGCACAAAACATGCAGGTACTCCAAGACACTCTGATCAGTGATGAACTACATGTACAATCGTGGTCCCATAAGCTTACAATAGAACTAAAAAATGTCTATTGCCTAATGATGTCTACAGCCACCCTAACACATTACACAAATACTTACCCCTGTTTATTACAGTACTCAGTACAGTAACATGCTGTACAGGTTTGTAGCCTAGGAGATGTAGGGCAATAGCATCTGTCACCCCAATATATGTGTATTTGGTGTAAGGATTATTTCAGGTTTGCTAACTTTAATAAAGTCCAGACATGGGAGAAGTTCTAAAAACCAATTAGAAATTATGCTTTGTAAAAGACCTATAGTAAGGGAAATCTCCACTTCCAAAGGTATACAGACACCAGGAAGAAGGGAATGACCTTACTGATCTTTTATCTAGAACTCAATGCAAAAGAGGACTTCAATCTGCATGACAGCCTTACCCTGGGTTTACCATGCTTTTCCAGGAAACCGCCCATAGCTGACCCTCCTCACCCCAACACCTTTTGTTTTCAGTTGAAGGTGGCATTTAAAGCAGCAGCAGCAGCCCTTTTGAGTTACTCAGTTTTCCTGGGTCTCTCCCTCATACACAGGAGGTAGACATGTTACTAAACTTCTGTTTGCTTTTCTCTGGTTGATCTGTCTTTTATTACAGGGATGTCTCAGCCCAGAACCCAGCAGGGTAGAGGAACAATGATTTTTCCTTTTTCACAGAACAACGGGCTATACCACAGAGCTTGGTGTGTCACCTAGGTCTGTTTCGGTGCACCCTATGATATTCGCACAACAATGGACTGCCTAACACAAAATTTCTCAGAAAGCACCCTAGTAGTTGAGCAACTGCATGTGAAGCAAAGTAACAATGCTCGCTGGCTTCATTACCTGGGAGTCTTTTGGGGAAATAAACTAGCTATAAAATGCTCTGCATTTTAAAACTCATAATGTTTCATGTCTGGATTGATAAGTTACATTTTAAAAACCCTAAATATTAAGACATTAAAATTATCAAGAATGGCTTACCTGGTGTACCTTTTCCCATCCTATTACCTTCAATCTGTGTTTTTACATTTAAAGTGTATTTCTTGTAGCTAGCATATAACTAAATCCTGCTTTTAAAAAAAAATTCAGTCTCACAATCTTTTAAGTGGAATGTTTAGACCATTTACATTTAATGTAATTATCTGTTCACTGGGTTTAAATTTACCATCCTTGTATTTATTTTCTATATCTCCCATCTGTTATTTGTGCCTTTCTCCTGCCTTCTTTTTGATTAAGTATTTTTAGGATTGTATTTCATTTCCACTATAAGTTACACCTCTTTTTTCCCCTAGGAGTTTCTCTAGGGTTTATACTATACAACTTTAACTGAGAAAGCTAGAGAGGCTTTATTAATATAGGACAATGAAGGTTTCAGAACAAGGATATTACCAGGGATATGAAAGAACATCTCAAAAATATAAAGGGTTCAATGACTCAAGAAGACGTAACAGTCCTAAATATATATGAACCTAATATCAGCTTCAAAATACATGAAACAGAAAATGACAAAATGGAAAACATAAATAGACAAATCCACAATTACAGTTGGGAGACTTCAACACTCCTCTCAATAAACAGAACAAGTAGACAGAAAATCAACAGGATATACAAAACTTGTTGACTCAACTTAAGAGCATACACATATAGCAAGGCAGAACATCATTCTTTTGAAGTGCAGATAAAACTTTCACCAGAGACCTGGCTGGGTAGATCAGTTGGGTTAGGGGATGATCCTGATACCCCTAGGTGTGGGTTCAATCCCTGGTCAGCGCACATATAAGAATCAACCAATGAATGCATAACTAAGAGGAACAACAAATCGATGTTTCTTTCTCTAACATAAATTTTAAGAAAATCCACCAGACAGACCATATACAGGACTACAAAACAAGTTTTGACATATTGAAGATGACATATTTTAGAGAAATCACACTAATGTTCTCTAACCATAACAGAATTTGATTAAAATCAGTAACAACAACAGCAAAAAAAAGTGAAAAAATCACCAAGTATTTGAAAACTGAACACATTCCTAAAAAACCCATAGGGTCAAAGAAGAAATTACAAGGAGTACTAGCAAATACGCAATATTTTGAACTGAATTAAAATGAAAACATGACATGAAAATCTGTGAGATGCAACTGTAGTTGTGCTTAGAAGAAAACTTATAGCATTAAATAATCTAAAATCAATGACCTAAGCTTCCACCTTCAGGCTGTAAAAACAAATTAACCCCAGTCAGAAGGCAGCTAGAAGCAATAAAGACTACTGCAAAAGTGGAGAATACAATCCCATATGTACGTATTCAATTTTCTAAACATCCAAATAGAATTTTGAGCCAAACGAAATAGAGTTTTATCTGCAAGATCTCAGATTTGAACTTGTGCTGTGCAGGAAGATGAGAAGAGGCTGTCAAGGTGCTAGCAGACTGTCCTAAGGTGGGAAGAGATGGGTGGGTGCTATAGTTGCACGGGAGTGGAATGGGGGACAGGGTCCCAGGGCGACCAGGTGCATGCAGTGGCTGTGTGCATGTGCATCAGCTGTATGTGACTAGCTAGTTTAGTTAGTTTTATTTACCAGTTATAAATTTCATCATATCACTGGCTCTAAATTCCAAAAACCACTAATTTTGATACATACCCCACTAGTATGACATGAACTAATTAAATACCTTTAAATTGGTTTAATTTCTTCTTAATAGTAATAACTTTTCAATATTCCCCCTCAAGTATATGTTCTGTAAGTACAGATACTAAGGCTCTGCATACCAGCATTAAGAATTTTGTTACCTCTGCTTCTCTTTTCTTTGCCCGTGCTTTCTCTACTTCATCCATTACTTTCTGGGATTCTTCCACATTCCCTTCAGCTCCAAGTTGTTCTACTTTGGCCAACAATTTACCAATTTCTTCATTTAACTCATGAACACGTTCTGCCTAGAAAGAAACAGAAAAGAAAATCATGAATAAAAAGCAGAGAAAGTATCAAAGCTTGAAATATTTCAGAAATGCTCAGAAAAGACTTAAGTTATCTAAGGCAACATGAACATAAATAATGCTTTCTTGAGCATATCATAAATGAATCCCTGAACCATTAGGATGTTTTCAGCCTGCCTTCACTTTGGTGAGGTCAGAAACACATCTGATCTCTATATATTACTTTCCAACCTCGGCTTTGGCAATGTATTTCAATCACAAAATACCTTTTCTATAATCTTCACCTTTCTAAACCATGGCTTGCTGTTTCCCCAGTTAACAACAAAATCTATAGTTTCCCAAACTTGCCATGTTGCTTTTTGCCTCTATGACTTTACATGTACTGTCCGTTCTCCTGAGAGGTCTTCCTTTACCTCCCTTGCCTGCCTAGTGAGTATCTATTCATTCATCAAGGTCCAACTAGAGTCTACTCTGGGAAGTGTTCTTGATCAAGCACCACATCTCACCTTCACTTAAACACAGAAGCAGGGAGCCATACCCTCTTTTGTGCTACCCATGTCGATTTTGACGATTTTCATATGTATCACACCGCTTTACAGATAGATATTCATCTTTCCCATCTTTGTACTTCCAATGCCAAACAAATAGCATAAGCACAAATATGAGTTAAGGAAATAAACTGGTGAATAGTCTTTCAAGCCAAGGTAAGGCTTTAGAACCCAAAAGATCTGGCTTATGGCCAGATTAGTTACCAGGTGTCCAATTTTGGCCATATTACTGCTTCACCTGAATCTGCTCCTCATCCGAGAAGTTGGGATTAGGATCTGTCTCACAAAGCTGTGAGGAATGAGAAAATGTGCCTTGTATGTACACTGCGTAGCATATTACTGACTTCTAGGATATCAGCAGGGCACCTCTTCTCCCTCAGTCCATGCCTCTCCACTGAGATTAATTCTTCCCTTGGAATTTGGTAGCTTCCTCCTCCTCCTCCTCAGCACCTCCATAATCCTGGGAATCTAGTTCATTTCTTTTAATGGCCCTTGACACCTATAGTCTTTATTTTGGACACAAATAAGTATGTATCCTGTGTGACCAATTATATTAGCCAAGAAGGTTCTATTTTGACATGGATATCCAATCCAAACCAACCAGTGTGCTAATAATCTTTATTTCTCAAATTTCCTTCAAACCAAGATATTCACTCCTCAAGGAAATTCCCAACTCAATTGTCATTACCTCTTTAACAAAGTGGTACTTTTCTATAAATATCTGTCATGGAACGACTGCATTAATGCCCCAAACTCTAACATCCTTAGCTGTTTCCACAGCTATTTTACCAAGTATCACCATACTCTGAATCTGAACTTGGACACATAACTAGCAGGCTTTGGTTAATAGGATGGTAGCAAGCATAATACAAGGGATGGCCTGAAAAGCACTTATTTCACAAGGCTTGATGCTTCTGCACCTCTGCTCCTTCCATTAGAACACAGTTCAATAGCCTCCAGTTGACTGGAAGACGTAGGAGTAAGCCCATGCAACAACTGCCCAGTCAAGTTCAGCCTCAATCACTGACTGCAGACTCATGAGCTAAAAAAATACTTACTGTTTTCAGTCACTGAATTTTCAGGTAGTTTGTTAAACAGCATTTTTGTAGTGATGGATAACCAATATCGCTGGGGGTCTAGCCAGCACTTGTGGATCCCTGTCAACCACAAGACACTAGATACCTTGTACTTCAGGACGCCCATCTTTACAGTCCCCATATTCAGAGAACTTGTCAGAAAAAGCTGGTTGAAAGTAACCCTTTTCTCAAGTAAGGGCATTCATTTTCCTTTGTACACACATATCTAAGCACAACAGTTAATGCTATTATATGAACTCTAGCTAAATAACTCTGGTTCCATTTTGCATTTTCATAAAATGTTCCAGACTATGTTAAATAATGGAACAACAGAAAGCTGACAGCTTTGAATTCACTGGGATTCACTGTACTCTCCTCTCTACTTTTGGTGTATAAAAGTTCACAACAAAACATTTTTTTTAAAGTAGTGAATAAAATAGACAAAACTCAACAGTTAAAAAATGAACATTCCGTTTGGAAAATGGGCAAAAGACACAGACATTACACTGAAGAAGATATACAGATGCATATAAGCACATGAAAAAAATGTTCAAAGTCATTAGTCATTAGGAAAATGCAAATTGAAACCAAAATGGGATACCACAACACACCTTTCAGAATGAATAAAAATAAAGGTGACACCATCACATGCCGCACCAATGTGGAGAAAGGGGATTATTAACACACTGCTGGTAGGAATGTAAAATGGTACAGCCACTTCAGAAAAAAGTTCAGCACTTGCTTTCCAAACTAAAAATGGCCTTACCATACAACCTGTCGACTGCATGCTTAGGTGTTTAGCCCACAGAAGCGAAAACTTACGTCCACACAAACACCTGTACATGGGTGTCTACCGCAGCTTTACTGGTATTAGCCAAGCAACTGGAAACAACTCAAATGTCCCCCCAAAATGGGAATGATTAAACTGCAGCATATCCGTTATCACGGAATACTTCTGAGAAATAAAAAGGAATGAAATACTGATACAACATCTTGTATGAACCTCAATTGTATTGAGTAAAAATAGCCAAACTTAAAAGGCTACATACTTCTTGATTCCAATTATGTAATATTAGGTGAAATAATTATAAAGATGGAGGACAGCCAGGGACTGGGGGAAGGAGGGTGTGTGTGGTTACAAAGTCATTAACCTGAGGAAATCCTGTAATGATGCTACAGTTAGTGTAATTACGGTGGTAGTTATCCAAGTCACATGTATAATAAAGTTGAATAGAGCTATACGATCCCCTCCCAAGTGTATGAATAACTTGTGAAATCCGAGTAAAATGCACGGATGGGAGCAGTATTAATTTCTTGGCTTTGACACTGTACTACAGTTGTGTAAGGCATGTTAACATAAAGGGAAGCTAGAGGAAGGATACATAGAATTCCCTGCATGTCTCTGCAAGCTGCTGTGAATGTGATTCTTAAAAAATAATAAAATAAAATAAAATAAAATAAAATAAAATAAAATAAAATAAAATAAAATAAAATAATAAATTAAAGGTTGAAACTGTTATTGTATTATTGGAAAGACTGAAATTCTTACCTTTGCTGCCACTTCAGCACTAATTTCTTCTTGAGTTTCTGCTAATCTTTTCTTAGCCACTTCTGTTCTGCGATCGCAGTCTGCAATGAATGACTGCAGATGATCCATAGCCTACAAAGTTTAATTAAAATACCATTACTGCCAGAAAAAAAAATCAAGTTTCTTCAAAAATACCTTTATTCAAAAACTACACTTTTTAAAAATGCTACTATGAAAGTAAAAATATAACAAAAGGAGGTACAACTATGACTCAAAAATACTATTCATCATCTATCAAATTGGGAAAGAGTACATGGAAATACTTGCTGAAGGAAGCACAAACCAGCACAGTCTTTGTAAAAAGGCAATACAGTAACTGGTATCAAATGCCTTAAAAATATCCCCCATCTTAGCAATTCTACTTTTAGAAATGTCTTAAGAAAGTAATCAGGTATATGGAAAAGTTAATATTCAAATATATTTTTCACAGTGTTATTTTTAGTGGTGAAAAGTTGTAAATATAATATGCAGGTATGTAAAAATTTTACTCAGCCATTAAAAAAAGTTTTGAATAGAACACTGTAGGACACAAGAAAATGTTCATAATTCACTTATAATGTTACAAAATGTTATATGCAGTGAGATTCCAACTTTGTAAACTAAACAAGCAAAAAAAAATTAATAATTATTTCTGAATATATGGATATGTAATAGTTTCTCAAATTATCTAAAATAAAAATGTTACAGGAAAACTCGAGAATTTTATAAGTGTTTCACTGCAAAAATCTACTTCAATATTTACATAAAATACATTTGTCAGGCATATATTAATATGTCTATTATTAAATAATAGCTCATTTAAAAGTAAACTTAAGATTTAATCCCAAGTTAAGCAATTTGGACTTTCACCTTACTGTACAAAAATACAGCTAATTTAAAACATAAGGGTTATAATTAAAAATATAAATTTATTCAGCACATACTGAATTCTAAAAACAGTTAAACCAAGAATTTCTTGAAAGTAAAAAGCATGAAAGCTCACCTAAAGGTTTTTTTCTGATGATAAAAAAAAAAGCCACTTAACTCTCATAATTTAAAATTTTATTCTTAAATTACACCAGAAACCTATTAAAATTTCCTCATGGGAAGAGAAAAGTAGCATCTCAAATCACTGAGGGAGAAAAGGTGGACTAATGAATAAATAGTACTGGGTCACATAAGCAGCTATCTGGAAAAGAAAGCCAGATCTATACTTCAATTCCTTAGACCAGAATAAACTGAAGTTGGAGCAAAGATTTAAGTGAATAAAATGAAGCCATAAAAATACCAGAAAAGTCCTGACTGTTGTTGCTCAGTGGATTGAGCACGGGCTGTGAACCTAAGGGTTTTTGGTTCAATTCCCAGTCAGGGCATATGCGTGGGTTGTGGGACAGGACACAAGAGAGGCAACCACACACTGATGTTTCTCTCCCTCTCTTTCTCCCTCCCTCCCCCTCTCTCTAAAAATAAACAAATAAAATCTAAAAACAAAAGAGAAAAATCCAGAAAGAACCATGGGACAGAATTCATCACCTGAGAATAGGGAAGGCCTTTTAAATTAATCCAACAGAGACTGTTACAAGATTAATAAATTAGACAACAATAAAAATATTTTGTAAGGCCCATAACCACCAAAAGAAAAACAGGAAAAAAACTGCAAAATATTACCTGAGAGAAGGGACTAATTTTCAGTATGTAAAAAGTTAGTACAAACCAACTAGAAAAATGTTAACATCTAAGATTAGTCAATAACCAAAATATAATTACACAACAAAAAGTTCACTAAAAAGGAAATATACATGAAATAAATTCAAACTCACTCATAAGAGAAATGTAAATCAAAACTACAGTTATACACCACATCTCATCTACCAAAGTTGCACAGAAACCTTGACAACACGCTGTGTGACCATATGGGAAACAGACACTCTCATACGAGATCTGTACTGAAAATGACCAGCCATTATTAGTGTGAGAGAGGTTTTTGTGACACTGATGTAACCTGGCAGCCGGGTGGGGGTGGAAAGGGTGGACTGGAATGAGTCTGAGTGAAAACTGACAACTTCACTGTACTAGTCAGTGTGGGCAATAGATGCCATCAATTAAGCATTTGTAATGTGTGGCCATCTCATTCAAAATGACTGAGCAAGTAGAGAAATGAGTCTGCATCAAATTTTGTGTTAAGCCTAGTAATCCTGTAGGTCCTTTGCCTTTCACGACTTTGAATAAGTCCCTTCCTGCCTGTAAGGTCTCTTTTGAGAAGTCAGCTGATGGTCTTATGGGAACTCCTTTGGAAGCAACTGTCTCCTTTTCTCTTGCTGCTTTTAAGATTCTCTCATCTTTAATCTTGTGCCTTGGTGTGTTCTTCCTTGGGTCCAACTTCTTTGCGACTCTCTGAGCTTCCGGGAAGTCTATTTCCTTTGCCAGATTTGGAAGTTCTCCTTTATTACTCGTTCAAATAAGTTTTCAATTTCTCGCTCTTGCTCTTCTCCTTCTGGCACCCCTATGATTCAGATGTTGAAATGTTTAAAGTTGTCCTGGAGTTCCCTAAACCTCTCCTCATTTTTTCAAATTCTCGTTTCTTCATTCTGTTCTGGTTGAATGTTTATTTCTTCCTTCTGCTCCAAACCATTGATTTGAGTCCTGGTTTCCTTCCCATCACTATGGGTTCCCTGTACATTTTCCTTTATTCCACTTTTCATAGCCTTTACTTCATCTTCTACTTTGCAACCATACTCAACCACATTTGTGAGCATCCTGATTACCAGTGTTTTGAACTATTCATCTGATAGGCTGGCTATCTCTTCATCACTTACTTGTATTTTTTCTGAAGTTTTGATCTGTTCTTTCATTTGGGCCATTTTTTGTCTCGGCGTACCTGTTACATAGTAAGGGGTGGAGCCTTAGGTATTCGCCAGGGCAGGGCAATCGACACAGCTGCAGTGTAGCACTGTATGTGGGGGATGTGTCCGAGAGGGAACAATGCTGCATGCTCAGGCCTCAGCCAGCTTTCAGTCACTTCCCCCACTACCCACAAGCAAATTGGGCCCTCTGGGTGCCGATTCCCAGGTGGATGGGTTTGTGTACATTCTAGGACCCTGTAAATCTCTCAATGGACTCTCCTGTAAGACTGGGAGTTACTCCCGTCACTGCATCCCCCACAGATTTTTATAGCCAGAGGAGTGAGGCTTTATTTCCCTGTGCTGGAACCCTGGGTTGTGCAGTCTGTCTTGCTCCCCAGTTGTTCCTCCTGGTTTATCTGCATGCCAAGTGTGGGACCACCTGTTCCGCAAGCTGCTGCCCCAGCTGCCTGTCTCCGCCCCTCCTACCAGTCTGAATGAATGTCTCTTCTTTAACTCCCTGGTTGTCAAACTTCCATACAGTTAGATTTCTGGGCAGTTCTGATTGTTTTTATATATATTTTTTATCCTTCTTTTGGTTGTGTGAGGAGGCAAAGTCTACCTACACCTCCATCTTGGCCAGAAGTCTGTATTATGTTTTCATAGATGGTTTTCATTACCATTAACAGAAATTTTTGGAAATTCAGAGAAGTAGATGGGGCGGCCTACTTACTGCTTTATCTCTCAAACCAAATAAAACACCTATTACCTCACCGATGAAAGGTATCATAAGATTTACGCTCACCAGTATATTTTATGTAATGCTGATTGGTAACATTTTATGTAAATACAAAAAAGTTTCATTATTTTTTATACAATTCTCATGTTTGCAGAAAAAGAAAACAACAGTACTGCTCCCTTTGGTAGCGCTTATACTAAAACTGAAACGCTGAGAAGATTAGCATCGCCCCTGCATGGGAATGACACGCAGATTCGAGAAGCATTCCGTACTTTTTAAAAAAGAAAAAGATTTTTTAAAAAACCCAGTATATTGAGATTCTGAGCTGCTCAGATACCTAAATGGTATCTCCTCTAATATTTCTTCTGTTAGTTTTACATAAAAAATACGGTCCTTAATATCTTCTCTGTATGTGTATATTTACAGATATAAAAATACAGAAGTAAAAATTCAGTAGATTATTAAAAAGCCTTACATGCACTAGAAATCAGTTGTTTATATTTACTTGAATCAATACTTCTTTAATTACCACTACTTTATTGGGAAGAATATGCTTAATTTTCCAAAGATTACAAATATATAAATTAAATTACTTTTACATATTTTCTTAAAATACCCAATTTCACCTTGTACTTTCTAAAAATGTTGTTAGGCCCTGGCTGATGTGGCTCAGTGGACTGAGCACCAGCCAGTGAATCAAAAGGTTGACAGTTTGATTCCCAGTCAGGGTGCATGCCTAGGATGCAGACCAGGTCCCCAGCTGGGGCGTGTGAGAGGTAACCAACTGATATCTCTCTCACACATTGATGTTTCCGTCTTTCTCCCTCCCTTCCCCTCTCTCTAAAAGTAAATAAACTCTTTAAAACTACTGTTAGGAAGTTCATGATGTTTCCTAACTTAGTATTGCCCTTCATAAAACCACAAAAATATTTTGCTAAGAGCCTTTTCCTATTAAGAAAAATTAATCTATATTCAAAATGTTTTACTGTTTACCCATTAAAGCAAAATCACATACATCAAGTTCAAAGAAAAAATCCTGCTCTTTGGATGCAATTTCATAATCTGCTCGTAAAGCCAGGTCATGGACTTTCAGACATTCTCCAAGATCCATTCTCTAAAAGGGAAAAAAGAAAGGGTACATTATTATTTCAACAGAAATCACATTTTTCAAAAATTCATTGATAACCACAGTGCTCTCCAGAATATATATTAAGTCATACAGATGCTTCTTTGTTTATGGACTTTCAAATTACAAAATTCCATAGATAAGTATTAAAATTTGGTGTCAGATCAAAAGGTGTCAATTCTACCCACCAACAGAGGGGAACAGTAACCATTTTTGTACTTAAGGACAGACAGACAAGGAAGAGCATGTCAGAATCTGAACACAGCTGGGAAAAAAGCTCTTAGCAACAACATGGATACGTGTGTAACAAAGGATATGATCACCAATTCTGTGCACTGTCTCACATAAAAAGGATCGTGAATTCACTGGATTTAAGATTCACGACGACAGACAGACCAGATAAAATTTAAAAGAAATATTAAGTCCTCTAGCTATATCTAAGATGACAAATTTATTAATAAGTATGAGCAAAAAATTAGACAAATTAAAAAATTTACTCATTGAGAATAAGGCTTACAGTCCTGGTTGATGTGGCTCACTGGACTGAGTGCCAGCCTGTTAACCAAAGGGTCGCCGGTTTGATTCCCAGTCAAAGCACATGCCTGGGTTGCTGTCCAGGTCCCCAGTGGGGGTGAGAGACAACCACACACTGATGTTTCTCTCCCTCTCTTTCCTTTCCCCTCTCTCTAAAAATGGATGGATAAAATCTTTAAAACAAAAAAACAAAAACTAAAGCTTATAGTGCAGCATGACTGAGGTAAATTAACTTCTAAGATATGGTATGAGCAAAGTGACAAATCTTACTGAAAGGTAGGTTTTAAAAGCAAACCCTTTCTCCTCCAAAAGATGCATTCTGTGTGCTAACACATTTCGAAAGGGATATAAATAAATTAGACAAACTGTCTCAAACCGAAGCTATACAAAAAATCCAGAAAACAAATAATTAGCTGGAGAAGAATCAAGATGTGAAAAACTTTTCAGTATGCAATAGAGTTGGATTATACGGCCCCAAGGGACTCCACAAAGCCAGGTTTTAACTCCCTCAATGTAAGAAAATACTTTCTAATGAATGACCAGAGCTTTCTGAAGATGGAATAAGCTTCCTCAGGAGTTACTGAATTACCAGGTAAATGAGAGATTCAAATGCAACTTAGACAACCATTTTTTCCTAGGACATTGAGGAAAGAATTCAACCATCAGGTAGCTTTTATTCTTCCAACTCTGAGGTTTCATGACTACATAAATAAAACTGTCTCTGTAAAACTGCATTATCTCAGTTCTTGATTACATAAAAGAACAAAAGGGAAAACATAAGTAAACAGTGTTCTCAAAATCATCCTTTGGGAAATTATAAGGAATATTTACCACTGTTAAAGAAGTCCTCATCACAGTAACAGCTCTAAAGTATCACTGTGTTGCTGAGCATGCGGTGTTTTTCTGGGCCGCATGGTTTACTCTCATTCATTAGTCTGTGGGTTCATAAATCAAGGAGTTTTCCAGTAACAAGGAACAGCAACTGAAACTTTCTATAGACGTGTGGAAAGTCAAAGTTCTTACTAAGCAACATTTATTGAGAAAAGGCTATAGGAAAAAACTTTAATATTCTTTTAAAACTGCAGGAAAATAAGGCTGGAATGAAAAAAGTTAATTGCAAAAGACTGTTGTTAATGTCTTTGCTACAATGACCAACTAGGTTCTTCATTTATATCTTAACATTAATCACTCCAACAATTCCCTAAGCATTTGTATGCAGTATTTCCATAGCTACAGTTGTTCGTGGGAGGTGATGCTTATTTGATAAAAGGTTAAGATGTCATAGTTGGAAATACCTTTGATCAAGTGGCAGCGATTCTCAACCTGGATCCAGAAACCTTTTAAGTAATATTGATGAAAGCTTTTTTTAAAAAGGCCCAAGCCCTACCATTCCCAAAGACTGAATTATAAAAGGTTCCCAGGGCTTTAATGTACTGTGTACTTATTAGAAAATCTGGTAGGCTGATTTCTAATCTAACAAATACCTCTTCCACTGTATCATGCTAACTCCAATTATTTCACTGCTAACTTATCTTTTAAGATTTGTAGACAACCACCACCCCTCCAAGGTCTAAAAGAGATCTGCACACAGATCTCCCTTATCTTTATTCTGTGATTAACTGTATTTCTAATCTGTTCTCATCAAAAACTTCAAAGTAACATATATATCTTGCTTCACTGGGTATAATCTAAAAATCTACTGCCTACTCATACTACCCTGTGACAGGAATTCTAGGTTTCTACGCATGCTCTCTTTAAAGTTACATCACAGAACCAACCAAAGGAAGAAAAGCAACTATGCTGGTCAAGAACAAAATGAACAACAGGCCCTGGCTGGCGTAGCTCAGTGGATTGAGCGCGGGCTGCAAACCAAAGCATCACAGGTTCGATTCCCAGTCAGGGCACATTGCCTGGGTTGCAGGCCACAGCCCCCAGCAACCGCACATTGATGTTTCTCTCTCTCTCTCTCCCTCCCTTCTGTCTCTAAAAATAAAAATAAATAAATAAAATCTTAAAAAAAAAAAACAACAACAAAAAGGCACAAAACTACACCACTTTAGTATGGGTAAAGTTTAGGTGGGAGGAGTAGAGTTAAAAGGAATGTATATAGCCTTGGGAGGGTAAAGATTTATATAGAAGGGGGAAAGATTATTAGCTCACTAGAGTGTGAGCTCCACAAGGACAAGAATTTTTCTGTTTTATCTACTATGTATCTGTGCCTATTATACAGGAATATTTAATATTTGTTGAATGAACCAATCCGGGAAAAGAGGGCAGAGATGAACATTTGGCCCCGGGCTTAACAAGCAAGGGTAGTCAGGGTGCACCCCAAGACAAGTGGACTACTTTGCATCTTAAGTGTTTCCAGCTACTCCTCTCTTGTTTCCTAAGTGTTCCTCTCTTCCAGGAAGTAGACTACTTGGATTTTCTCTATTCTGGGCCATGAGCACCTATAACTTTACAGTCTGGCCTGGCTCACCATAGGTTTTGGGGCCAAGGCCCTAGAAGAAAGGGCCTAGCTAATACTTACTTTACCCTGCCCATCCATGGTGACTAAGCATCTACTGTGGCATTGTGGCATGCACAGGAGTATTTAAAATAAAAAACAAACAAGCAAGCCAAGATAAAACCCAACAATTACCTACCATTCATCATACAAGTGAGTAAAGGGAGAGTATGCCTATGTTAAGGGTCTCTGAGACTGCAGTCATCTTATTAAAAGCCAACCCGACTTCCTCGTGTGCGGTAGCACTTTGAACAAATGCAGGCTACAATAAGAGAAATGAAGGAAAACGCACAGATGTTTGCTACTGCAGCTTCTCTTCTGAAATGAGTTAGCTTCAAACTAATCAAACAAAATGTCTAGTTATTTTTACTTATTGTGACAAAAGCAACACGAAGAATTTTGTATTTTTAAATTTAACAAATTTATAATTTTTTCCTGTAAGTTTGTTATTGATATTTTAATTAACAGACATTCAAATTTTTAGACTGTAAATGGGAAAAGTTGCTTACAGTGGAACCTCGGTTCTCAAACTACTTTGTTCCAGAGGCTGTTTTGAGAAACTGAATCACTTTCTTCCCTTTAGAAATACAGGTATCAGCATGAAAGGGTTGTTGAGTTGAGAAAAGTTTTGTTTAACAATCAAGATTTTTTTTTGTAAACAACTAGGTCGAGGACTGAACTGTTTGCAAACCAAGATGTTCAGAAGCAAGGTCTGACTGTTTTTAATTGGATAAATTCAGTTCTGTACTGAAATCTTAAACATTTTAAGAGTAGCAACAGAGGTTTGACTAACTGAAATATAAAACAGCCATATGACACATTACAGAGCCATTAGAAAAATGTTCTTGATACTAAATGGAGAAAAAATGGCAAAGACGGACATAATAAAAATGCCTTAAAAAAATTTCTCACCAGAGAGTATGTTCATTGATTTTAGAGAGATGGAAATGGAGGGAGAAACATAGGGAGGGAGGAAGACGGAGGGTGAGAGAGTGGGGTGGGAGAGAGAGAAGAGAGAGAGAGAGAGAGAGAGAGAGAGAGAGAGAGAGAGAGAGAGAGATGGGAGATGAGACACATAAATCGGCTGCCTCTAGTACTCGCCCCAAATGGAGATTGAACCCGAAACCCAGATATGTGCCCTAGCGGGGAATCAAAACCACAGGCCCTTGGTGTACTGGGTAATACTCCAACCAACTTAGCCACCGGACCAGGGCAAAATGCCATTTTTATAAATCCAGATACAGACATGGCTGTGATGCTTGTTTGTATGAATGTTTTGGTATCAGTTAAATTTAATGCACTAAGCATGTATTATTCTTACAATCAGAAAGGCAATAAAGCCACTTGATTTTGGAGGAAAATACTGAAGTAATAGGAATAGAGGCATGTGAAAATTATACATCAAAATCAACAAACAGAGTTCCGGCCAAGATGGAGGCATAGGCAGTCGCATTATGCTTCCTCGTGCAACCAAGACTGAAGACAACAAAGATTGAGAAACAATTAACAACCAGAACAGAGAGAAATTAATTGAACAGAAGTCGGGCTCCAGTACATCCAGACCGGTAAGGAGCGGCGGAGTCGGGAGGCCTGCGAAGTGGGGTCGAGGGGTCCCAGCGGGAAGAGGCGCTGGCTGGCAGGCGCGGGCGCGCAGGGCACAGACGGCAGCGGACGGACCGGTGGCGGACTCTGGGCTCGGAAGCGCGGAGGTGACTAGCAGACCCAGTGAGGGGCGCAGGGCAGCTGGCTGTCCGCAGCCACACGTTTGCACACAAACTAAGTGAAAACGGGCAGGGCCGCCGTGTTTCAAAGCTTAAGAGCCCCGTCTGGGAACTGAGGCCGGGAGACTCTCCCAGCCTCACAGAAGACTTCTCGGGGAAGCCCACAGAGTCCAAGAAAGTACACCAGCCCACCCGCCCGGGGGCCAGCACAGCAAGGGCCCAGTTTGCTTGTGGGAGGCAGTGGAGGGACGGAAGTCCTAGAGAGAGCGGAGCAGGCGCCATTGTTCCCTCTCAGACCCCGCCCCCACATACAACGTCACAACCCAGCAACTGGGGTGCCCCGCCCTGGTGAACACCTAAGGCTCCGCCGCCCTTACGAAACAGCCGCCACCAAACCAAAGGAAAATTAAAAAGATGGCTCAAACATATTTGAAAGCCCCAGAACCAATTTTTTTAAGTGACCAAGAGATTGCTGAATTAACAGATGCACAGTTCAAAGCACTGTTGATCAGGAAGCTCACAGAATTGGTTGACTTTGGACATAAATTAGATGAACAAATGCAGGCTACGATAAGAGAAATGAAGGAAAACGAACAGGGACATAATAGTGAGGGGAAGAAATCTGGGACTCAGATCAATGGAGTGGACCAGAAGGAAGAAAGGAACAACCAAACAGAAAAGAATGAAGAAACAAGAATTCAAAA
>PVIA01008968.1:0-47996 GCA_004024845.1 Tonatia bakeri
GGTCCACTCCATTGATTTGAGTCCCAGTTTTCTTCCCCTCACTATTATGTCCCTGTTCGTTTTCCTTCATTTCTCTTATCGTAGCCTGCATTTGTTCATCTAATTTATGTCCAAAGTCAACCAATTCTGTGAGCTTCCTGATCACCAGTGCTGTGAACTGTGCATCTGGTAATTCTGCTATCTCTTGGTCACTTAAAAAAATTGGTTCTGGGGCTTTCAAATATGTTTGAGCCATCTTTTTTATTTTCCTTTGGTTTGGTTGTGGCTGTTTCGTAAGGGCAGGGGAGCCTTAGGTGTTCACCAGGGCGGGGCCCCCCAGTCGCTGGGTTGTGACGTTTTATGTGGGGATGGGGTCTGAGAGGGAATAATGGCGCCTGCTCTGCTCTCTCTAGGACTTCGGTTCCCTCCACTGCCTCCCACAAGCAAATTTGGCCCTTCCTGTGCTGGCTCCCGGGCGGTGGGCCTGTGCACTTTCTCGGACTCTGTGGGCCTCCCCGAGAAATCTCCTGTGAGGCTGAGAGAATCTCCCGGCCTCAGCTCCCAGACGGGGCTCTTAAGCCTTGAAACGCTGCGGCTCTGCCCATTTTCACTGCCCATTTTCACTTAGTTTGTGCAAACGTGTGGCTGCAGACAGCCAGCTGCCCTGAGCCCCTCACTGGGTCTGCCAGTCGCCTACGTGTCCAGGGGCCGCCACCGGTCTGTCCGCTACCGTCTGTGCCCTGCGCGCCCGCGCCTGCCAGCCAGCGTTTCTTGCCGCCGGGACCCCTCGACCCCTGTCTGCAGGCCTCCGACTCCGCCACTCCTTACTGGTCTGGATGTACTGGAGCCCGACTTCTGTTCAATTAATTTCTCTCTGTTCTGGTTGTTTCTTGTTTCTCAATTTTTGTTGTCTTTAGTTTTGGTTGCGCGAGGAAGCACAATGCGACTGCCTATGCCTCCATCTTGGCCGGAACTCTCCACAAATGCGCAGTTTATTAAAATGGGTCCCCTTCAAGCCATGAACCTAAGTGAAGTGGGAACTGAAGTAACTCAGATAACTGAGACCCTTAAAGAGCAAGGAGCAAACCCTCTGCTTCCTGCAGCAAAGGGCAGCCTTGACTCTCAGAAGGGAAACACATTCTGGTGAATAAAGCAAGTGTGGGAGATATTTGTGCAACATGAGAAGGAGCACTTGCCCCATGGCCACCTCACTGAGGGCAGTGCATGGGACCCACAGCCCATTAGTGACAGGGTGGGTCACTGACTTTAATCATAACTTCACTAATATTAAATTATATTAATTTCCATATATCAAACAAGTTTGAAGTCATCAAAAATATTATTTATGTGCTCACTTCATTAAAAATAATATAGAAGATAGGTTCATTCAAGTACAACTTGATAAAACCTGCTGACAAAAAATCAATTTGATACATTTTAATAATGTTATTTTATGATCTATTACACTAGGGCTAGGCCAGGATGCACAGCTCGGTGTAAGAAATTTAATTTGTTTCTAAAAGACAGGATGTGGCACTTGAAGTCTGAAGAAAGAATATTACTTTCTGATTTTTAAAAAATCAGAAAATAAAAGTAAGTGGTGAGGGCTGTTCTAAGCACCGGGCCTCTTCCTGGCTCCCCATGAGGATATTGAGGGAAGTTAGCCTTTTGCCAGCCAAGGCATGGATAGACAACTTTCCTAACCATCTAGGAATTCAGTCTTTAACATTGCTTTTCATGGCATTTTATTGTAGGTTCTAAATCTCAAATGTTTCAATTTTCAAATGAAAGGGGATAGTTTTTCATTAAGTTTGGCTTTCACCTGTGGTCAAATAAGAGTGGCCAAAAAGATTTATTGAAATGCACTTTATATTGAAAGAAATGCCACTTTTATCTGTGCAGTTCAAAAAACTCAACTTTTTAAAAAATTGTAAGTAAGCAATGAGTTCTACGGCTACAACTGATTATTGATCTGACCATTTTCCTCCCAGAAGGATTTTCTGAGTTTGAACTACATCATTGTTTCATCAATAAGCAATCAGACAAAAGAGTACAAATAAAACCATTGCTTGATTCAAAGTTCCCCAAAGCAGTAACAGTTTTGGGATTTTTTTTTTTCTATAGATCAAGCCTAAAATCTGAGGATGAGATAATGTCTGTTGGAAGCAAGGAGTGTGGAATAGACTGCCCACCCACCCACATGGTATGAATATCAGCGCTTCCATCAGCACCCAGACCGTCAGCATCCTGGGAGCATCTGGGAGCCTCATTCTATCTGTCACTGAACAAAGGCACCTTTCCTCTTGTATTTCATTGCATGATCCCACACTTTTCAGCATTATACTTTTTTGTCATACTAGATATGAATTTTGCTAAATAGTAAGGGGATGGTTTAAATCAAGCAACTTTTCTTATATTTTTAAAGCATTTGAATAACACACGCAAAAGTTAGTGTAAGTCTAATTGATAGTGGCGTGGTAAGATGATCACTGATGTTTATACGATGGTATTCCTTAGACATAGTGAAGAGAAGCCAGGGCACCTCCCGTGCATTTCAGTCTACCAGTGTATGGACAGAGTCTTCTTTAGGAGCAAAGAGAGTCATAGTCCCTGGAAAGCTTCGTTCCTAATTCAGAAGCAAAAGCTCCTCCAAAATGACTAAGTGAATGGAGGCAGTGCCAACTCTACAGTCACATCTTACTGAACCATCCACTGACACAGCAGAAAGCTATTTTAACAGCACCACCAGCAGATTTCCAGGAAAATGGCAAACTTGGTTACTTAAAATCTTCTTCAGTGCTTAGAAATGTTGTTGGATAAAAATCCTTCAAAATCCTTGGTCATCACTGAGAAAAGGGGAATATGCCAAAAGGCGAAAATCAAAACAATAGATGGGAAGTGAGTCCTTGCGACCTCCCAGACCTGGCGAAGTTTGGGTTTACCAGTCACACAAGGACTACTTGCAAGGCCTGTGCCTCAAAGATGGGGGAGTTGGGACTGTTCCTTCACTGACCCTTATTAAGGGCTCCATATCGTGTGACAGAACACAACAGGAAAAAACTCAGTCTATAGCCACAGGGAAAAGAAAAGATTTATTTACATCTTTGCCCAGAGTTAAGGTGGAGAAAAAGAAAACTTGTAAGAGAATTCATATCAACACGCTTCATTTTGACTGGAGTTTCACTTTATTTTTATGGCCCAAGCATCCACAAAGGGAGAACATCAATTCTTCCAGGCTGGTAATATTTCAGGGAGACCTATCATATGCAATTCAAAGCATTTTTAGAGGCACACAATTTGAACCCATTTGGTATATGATCTCCACCCAGACAAATTACCTATATATACTTTATCACTGAATGATTTGACCTGATAGACACAAATGGTTCTCAACTTTAATTAAGTGCTAGCATTCCTGTAGGAAGCAACAGGCTTCCTTCCACAAGTGCTGCCAAGGCGGGGAAGCTCAGTCAAGGTGAAGTGCCTCCACGTTCTGGATGGAAGGTGGAAGGAAGAAAGCCTCAAGCTTGGAACATACACACAGAGACATACAGACACAAAGGTTAATTCTGATGGACCCCTTCTTCATGAATCACTGATTAAATATGTAATATGCAAGAGGAGTTGGTGGAAGTTAAATTGGGAGAAATCGACTGGGCTCACAGATTCCATTTTTCTATTTTCTTTCTTCCTTTATCTCTCGTCTCTTAATCTTTCCTTCTTTCTTTTTAAAATGCACATACACAACTATGAAACAGACACTTAGTGCATTTGTTTCTTATTAAATATGACCAAAAGGACGGCAGTGGCAACAGTGGTGGAAAAATTCTTCTGGGTCCCCATAGTTTAAACATTTGATATTTTGGAAGTGATGTTTATTCTGGAAAGAGGGTGATGTAAAAAATTTAAGGTCATGGGTTAAATCCAAGGAAAAACCCTTTAGCTTTACCGTGGCTCACTGTATTGAGAAGCATCTTTTATTCTTTTTCTTTTTCCTTTTTTTCTCTTCTTCTAACTTAGTTAATCAGAAATGATTTTAAGGCAACTGATTATAAGTTGATGAGGAAATTGTATATATAGAAACAGAGATGAAGAAAACAACACTAACAAAAAAAAAAGCCAGATGTGAGGCTGGCACTCAGAATATATGTACAGAGAAGCCTAGTTCTTGTTCTCTAGTTAGATCACAATGACCCCACCCCCTGAACTCCCACTTTCACGGGGAAGCAGACCAGAGTGTGGACTGAGACAAATTTACAGTACGTTACCAGGGCTACACCTGCAGCAGCTATTCTGGAAAACATAACTCAAATATGACTAGCTCCCTGAGGACCTCTCCTATGCTCACAATAAAGCACCTAGCTCTTCCTCACTTCTCCCAAAAGGAAACAAACTCCACTGTTAACAGCTCAATGTTTTATATTTTACTAAAGGTTTTGTGGGGAGACTGAGAAAAGTTACATTGCAATCATAAGCACAACTTAAGAAAAGTCTTCCTTAAAACATACATTTGTTTTTCTGCATTAGCTAGAAAGGGGCCAGTATGGTGTTGTTCTCCATTCCCACATAACTTACAGAAAAACTCGCACAATGTCCAAAGCCCTTGATGTCCTGCAAATGAAGGAGGAGGATGTCCTCTATTCCTTGCAGCAGGAACCCACTTAGATGGCACCAAGCTTGACTTCCACACGGCACAGTACAAGAGGGAAAGTGATGGCATCTGCATCATAAACCTGAAGAGAACCTGGGAGAAGCCTCTGCCAGCAGTTCATGCCATTGTCGCCATCGAAAACCCTGTTGCTGTCAGTGTCACATCGTCCAGGAACACTAGCCAGCGAGCTGTGTTGAACTTGCTGCTGTCCCATTGTACTTGCTGTTGAAGCCATTCTACTGCCGAGTGCTTCATCCCTGGAATGTTCACTGACCAGGTCCAGACAGGCTTCCTGGAGCTGAGGATTCCAGTGGTTACCCGTCCCAGGGCTGACCACCGGCCTGTCACAGAGCCATCTTATGGCAACCTGCCTACCACTGCATTGTGTCACACAGACTGTCCTGTGTGCTATGGGGACATTGCTATCCCTTGCAACAAGAGGGCTCACTCAGTTGGTCTGATGTGGTGGATGCTGGCTGGGGAAGTTCTGCACATGCAAGGCACCACCTCCCAGGAACACCCTTGGGAGGTCCTGCCTGAGCTCTACTTCTGCAGAGATCCTGAAGAGGTTGAGAAGGAAGAGCAGGCAGCTGCCAAAAAGGCTGTGACTAAGGAGGCATTTCCAGGGGAATGGACAACTGCAGCTCCAGAGTTCACTGCTGCACAACCTACGGTCACAGACTAGTCAGAAGGCACAGGTGCTCCAAGTCTGTCCAGCGCTTTTCCACTGAAGCTGGCAGCTGCCACTGAAGACCAGTCTGCAGCCCCCACTGCATAGGCCACTGAGTGGGTAGGAACAATCACTGAGTGATCTTAAGCTGTTCTTCCACAAACTCTTAACAGAGTGGAAATAAGGTTGACAGGAAAAAAATAAATAAAAGAACATATATTTGCTCCCACAAAACCTTCTCATGTACCAGCCACCACAGCTCACCCTCACTGCCCTGCCAGCAGCCTAAATATCTTCATCATTTTCCAGGTGGGCTCAAGCTCTGAGGACAGTGTGAGGTCTAACAAGTGGTAGTGACCACCAGTGGGTAGGGGATAGTAACATTGCATCCTGGTATTTTAAACATGGTGTTGTATTATTATACCTCCCTGTGGAGATGTCTGGTAATTTTCTATTTGCAGGAGGTGCCCAATGAAAGTTGACAGATTTTTCTTCCAAAATTACTAAGGCATGGCACTGAGATAATGCTATGAGAGAATTGTAGAGGTGTTTTGACCATAAAGAAACTTCCTATTTGTTCAGTAACACAACAAGGTCCAAAAGAAACTGTTGGAGAACAGCACAATAAACATAACAATAGAGTACCAGGGAGTACAAGTGCCCACAGGGTGAAACCTATAGCCTGAGAACAAGTGTCCTGCCCACTATAGATCCTAAGGTGTGATTAGCCTGTACAATAGAGGCAAGACCAGGCAGATGTGAGGAGAGCAGAGGCAACTGTGATTTGGCGCCTCTGAGCACTGCAAGTGGGAAGTGGGTTACCAGAGGAATCCGTCCTCTGACTATTGCCCGAGGCTCCCCTAGGAAGGAGAGGAAAGGAAAACAGGCCCACATTGGGAAAATAGATCCTTTTCTTCTTGTGGTTCTGATGCAGGTGCGGGTGCCAATGTGGAGATATGTTACTATCCCTGTTACAGAACAAGAGGGGGCCTGGGATGATATACTATTACCTGAAAGGAACCCCCCTGGTTTGTTATGTCCGCCACCAAAGGAAAGACGTATCTCAATGCCAGAGATTCATGAAAAGGAAAGGAAATGTTTACTGAAAGCTATACAAACTTAAAGTAGTGACCTAATGTCTTCATCAAAATCCCAAAGTCCCTTAAAACACCCACAAACATACACGGTCCTTCCTTCCCCCCTTTGCCAAGTCTGGGGTGCCATATCTCAGGAAAAGAAATAGAAGTCCGTGGCTCAGGCAGCCCCCAGTTCTTCCCAGTAATCTGTCTCAGCTGGTAGGCCTTCCTCGGTTCCAGCACCATCAGCTGTGTCACTGGGATCTCTGCTAAACTGGGTGGTGGTTCCCTCTTCTAAAGCTGGAGGGGTCCTCACTCTGGCAAAGCCGCGTGGTCCTCTCTGCACAATGGCTGTGGGAGTTTCCACTCTGGCAAAGCCACATGATTCTCTCTCCCAGGGCCACGTAGGTGTATACACCAAGTAGGTGTATATCTGAAATGAGAGATCGTTACAGGGTGCAGCCAAGGGGGGGACCCCAAATAGGCATTTAAAATGGGGTCCAGGACTCAAGGCATCCAGGAGATTTGAGGATGTCTTCACCCCTTCCCCTATGGGTGTAGGTTAGGGGAAGGGACATGCGGAGCGAGAACATGTGGGGCTGTTTTGTGCAACAACAGTTTTGCAACTGATCCATGGTGTGGTCATTTTACATACCTATAGCCTTAGCCTGGTAGCTTGGGTATGCTGAATAGCTGTGGCCAGGCTCTGGGCCAGGGGGATGGAAAGAAACTTTCCCTGCCCAAGATGTGACTGTGTGGGGTGGGACCCTCAAGTTGCAGCACCTGCGTGGGAGCTGGGAGAGAATTGGCTCCATGACATGGGGTCACACCTGACCAGACCCATGATGGCAGCCGGATGGGAGCAAGTACTGGCCCGTCCAGGATCTGTGGGCCGTCAACACAGCAGATGTCACCCTCCAATCGGTCATCCCAAACCCGTACACCCCCTGAGCCAGCTTCCCCCAACAGCAACGTGGTTCACCTGCCTTAATCTGAAGGATGCCTTTTTATGCATTCCTGTGGCACCTTCCAGCCAACCCATTTTGCCTTTTAAATGGGAAGATCTGCACACTACGGTCAAGACTCAGTTGACCTGGACTAGACTGCCCCAGGGGTTTTAGAACTCCCCAACCTTATTTGGGGAAGCCCTAGCAAGAAACCTGAAGCCCCTCGCCAAGGGAGAGCCGGATCTGATGATTCTGCAGTATGTAAGCAACCTCCTCCTGGCGGCCCCATCCCAGGAATGGTGCTGGGAGGGAACACACACGCTACTGAAGCACCTGGCTGAATCATTTTACTGAAGTCCGGCCTAGCCAAGGGTTTAAATACCTCCTGGTGATCGTGTGCACCTTCCCTGGATGGGTTGAGGCTTTCCCCACCAAGGTGGAGAAAAGCCAGGAAGTCACCTGAGCCCTCCTGAGAGAGGTCATCCCAAGTTACAGATTGCCTCTGACCATTGGAAGTAAAAACAGGCCAGCCTTTGTCTCATAAGTAATCCAAGAAACAGCCAAACTTCTGAACATCACATGTAAACTGCACACCACCTATTGACCCCAGAGTTCTGGGAAGACAGAGTGGATGAACTGAACTCTTAAAGAAAGCTTAGCTAAATTTTACTAGGAAACCAGACTGCCCTGGACAGACTTGCTGCTGCTAACTTTGCTTAGGGTTAGAAGTGCCCCTAACCCCTCAGGATATACTCCATATGAAGTAGTTTTTGGGAAACCTCCCCCAGTTCTCAGCATACAAAAGGGGGGACTCAGGTTGCAAGGTGAATTAGGGCATATAAAATATCTCCAAAAGCCAGGGAAAACTTTAAGAAAGATAAACAGGGCAGGTTTGGGCCAGGGACCCTTACCCTGAGGGTGGCCAGTGCACTCCTTTAAACCGGGAAGTTATGCATGGATAAAGGACTGGAGAAAGGAGCCACTTCAACCTGTGTGGACTGGGCCACATTTGGTGTTACTAACCACTCCGACTGCCCTTAAAGTTACAGGAGTCACCCCTTGGATCCACTACAGCCAGGCCAGAGCAGCAGCAGATCCTGAGGACCTGAGGACTAGGCCTGCACTTAAACTACCCACGCTGAGGCTCCGGAGGATGCCAGCCAGTAAAGAAGACACCAAGGAATGGACCATTATTCTGCAGGGTTCCTGACTTTGATCGACACTTTCACAGGAGTATTGGGAATTGGACTAGTGACTGTGGCCCCTGTAGAATAGAATCCCACAGAACAGATCGCTCTAGGAATACTTTGTCTTTGTTTGGTCTCTGCATTTGGGTTTATTGTATGCTTTGCTTGACAAATGCGGTCCCTGACTCAGCCCCAGCCTGCAAATGTAATACCCCCGGGTGTAGAATTATACTCAGTGATAAAGTGGTCTCTTACTATCTACCAGGGTCAGCTTTCAGCTCCTCCACTGGCATGCCATCAGGTTGCGTTTCACCACAGCAATCCCTCTGCCCTTGGAGAGGGAAGGTATACCAGACTGGAGTGATATCCAGGACCATAGGATTCCAGACCCAGAGGTGTCAGGCATATAGGACCCTGCATCCTCTGGACCTTGGTCCAACATTTGGAGATCACAGTAACTCGTAGGGCAGCTGCCAAAGTGTTAGCTCTCCAGAGGTACCAACACCAGTATCAGCAGTTGCAACCTTCCCCAGCACCTCAGCTGTATAACCAGGTATACAGTGATGCTAAAGGGGTAAAAGCACCTTATAGCATCAAAGCGGGGAATGTGACAGGCAACCCCCATGTTAGGCTACTTTGTACTTTGTAACTTCTGTGCTAGGACCCTGCACTTGGCTCCTTTGTCTCCCATATAAGGTAGTTAGACCTAACTTCCGCATTTAGCTTCTGTAACCTCACTTTGCCATGTAGGCAGGGGTTCCGAGGCTATTTAAACCCTGGAAAGTTAGTGATTGGGGCTCAGGATTTGGGTTTTCCCCCTGAGCCTGCGGGTAATAAAGAATCGTGCTCCGCCATTTTTCCTGTGTGTGAGTTATTTTCTGCAGGAGTGACGGGGAGAGTCCCCAAGTGAAATCACTTAGCAGCTGTTTAGGATTCTCCGAATCCAAACCCCCAGGGCCTCTCAGCCCAGGCAGCCAATGGGACTCCTGCCAAATGCCCAGACTTACCAGAGAGTCCCAAAGTCTGTCCTTGCAGAGCCACCAAAATATGAAACTGGAAAAGACCCCAGAATTCAGGCTTCCTGTCACTACCAAACCAAATAAGCAATGACAATGACTGAGTCTTTATGGGCACTTTATACAGATGGCTGGTGACCTGAGAAGATGGTGGGTTCATATCCTAACAGACCATCATGTCTTTTCTTTCCAGGCCAATGTTTTTATAGCAGGGAATAAACAAGTTGCCTGAGGGCTTTGAGATTCAGGGAGGGTTAAGTGAAAGAAGTTGCAACATTCCTGTCCTGAGCAGTTATCTGTTCCTGGGGGCAGGTGGTCGTCCCTCTCTCGCTGGAACACAAAGGCCTCGATGCCTTCACTTGTCTCCAGGTGGTAATCTCTAGCAGTGCCCCAGGAGGTCGGCTGTTTTCCCAGGAGCCAGGATGGGCCTTATCTGTAGTTTCTGAAACAAAAGCTTTAACATATACATTACTTGCTAGGCTTATAACTATTTACATTAAACTAAAAATTTCCAACTCTTAAATCCCCTATCAATTTAACTCAACAAAACTACAAAGTTCCAAGTCACCAAAGACTTTGGAATATTGTTTATTCTGTTTACCAGATCTGTGGCAAAGCAATTCTAATTAGCCATTGACTTATAGTTGTTACCAGTCAGCAAAAATGTGACCTAATAGACTTTGTTAGGATTGAGACCAAGCTGCTCATTTTAAAAACAGAAACAGAAGCAAAATGTAAAGCAAAAGATAAAGTTCAAACAAACGAGTACTCCTCTGAAAGGAAGGACTGTGACTAGCCTTCGAATCTTATCTCACACACCTTTCATTTCAGACAGACAACAAAGACAGAGGACAGCACTACAACAAATACCGATTTCCACCCACGAAGGGACAGAGAAACAAAACTAACAGACAATCAAAAAGCAGTATGCAACAACTAAAGCAGACAATACCCAAAACACATATCCCAAAGCCAGAAGAGTGTTCCAACCAAATCCCACACTGGGGAACTGGATTTTTCTTGTCTCTGAGCCTTGCCTACTCCCAAGCAATGCCTAGGATACTACAAAATCAAAGAATCCAAGTGGTGAAGCAGGGACTCCTGGTCATGCACACCAGGGACTAGCCCAGTTTGGGAGTCTGTCATCTCCTCAGAGAAACTGGTTACCAGGTATTTGTTACAGAAAGCCCAGTACAATGTCGATTTACCCCAGATTTGCTCCATAGACTACCAGATGGACAAAGGTCTTAAGGTAGACGGGCTTTCTGAGTGCAAATCCAATCTCATACTGAAAGGTGAGGCCATGGGAAGCACTGGGTTCCAGAACCCAAGATCTCCCTTGGCAAAATCGCCAGGCAGTTGCTGGAGATCTTGGCTTGGGTTAGGGGTTCCTTGTCCAGGCAGCCTCCAGGACGTCCCCTCGTCCCCTGCCTGGAGAACCCAAATCTTGCCATCCCAGCGGCAGTGTCACCAGAAATTGAAACCAGAGGGCAACTGAGTTGGGGGCTCGTGCCGCCTATCACTGCTCAGCCAAAAAGCAAAGACGAGATTGGATTATAATTGCACTTTTATTAACATCAGAGGCCATCAATCTGACAAGGTAGCAGGTAAAACCCTAATATCTACCTTACCTTGAGCTTTCAAAAGCAAGTTTATATAGGGGAAATGTGGGGATTTGGGAGGGGAAATACCTAGGAGGAGCGCAGACATGATGTTACTTTCAGGAGGGGGAGCTGAAAGTGAAGTCCTGCAGCTTCTTCCTAAGCTGGTTTCCTTTGTTCCGGAGTTGTGTCTCCAATTGCATTAGCGTTCCTTTTTCCCCAGACACTTGTGGTTTATGACCAGGGAGGCTATGTATTCTCTGGTTCAGGAGGAGAGGATAAACCATTATTCTCAAGTGTCCTTGGTTGGGGGAGAAAATAATTATGATTCACTAACTGGTGAATTACTGTTATACAATAATTGCTGTTGAGCAATCGCTGTTAATTGCCCAAACTGTTTGGCCTGTTTAATTTTCTTGTCTCAGTTTCCCTGTTCCACTTGCCCAGAAGTTTTCCTAGCTTCTTATTGTCCTGTCTCACATGCATTATACTAATGTACTCCTTTCTGGTTGACTAGAGATGTTATGTTATCTCAAAATATGCCAATGTTATGGCTATAAACCTCATAATGGGCATCTTTTACATTTGTGTTTTTGGTCCCATAATACTTAATATGTTCAGCTTTATTAGGTGCCTATGACCAACTTACTGCCAATAGGTACAGACAGTATGGTTGTGTTACAGAACAGAGCATGGGGGGCGGGGGCTGAATGATATAAAAGACCCCCCTTTTTCTCCAGGGGTTCCTCTTCACCTACTGCGTTCGTTTTGCCCGCTGCCTGAGAAAAGTTGTCTCTTAATACCAGAGATCAGTGAAAAGGAAAGGAATTTATTATTTATTTGAAATAACACAAACTAAAGTTCCCCACAAATGCACACAGTCCTTCTGGCAACCTCCACCCCACAAAAGGAAACACTTCCAAAGCCTCGTGGTCCTGACTGTCACCCAAGCCTCATGGTCCCACCCAAGACACCAAAGCCACATGGTCCTAAACAGATGTGTGGTCCCAAAAGAAGAGAGGCACCCAATGTCTGCCGTGCCTTCATTTAAATCCCAGTGCCAGTGTTCCTCTGCAGCCCCATTTCTGGCTCCTCCCACAATTGGCCACAGCTGCCCACATTCTGGGCAGCTGTGGTCCTGTGGTGTGGAGCCAATTATCTCCAAGCTCTTCTGGACCCTATTACAAATCCCTATTTGGGGCTCCCCTCTTGGCTGCACCCTGTTACAGTTGTGTTTCTTTGGAGAACTAGGCCCATTTATTCTCGTTATTGTATATACAGCTGCTATTATTGTATATACAACTAATAGTTACTCAGTTTATATGGGAGTTTACAGTTCCTATGAAACCTTTCTCTTGTAGTCCTTACAATTACCTGGCAATAGCTAATATGATCACTGCCCTGTTATAGATGAGGAAACTGAGACTCTGAGAAGTTGAGATCACATAGCTTGTAAGAAATCGAGGTTAGATGCTGAGAAGAACCAAGAGCTCTGACCAAATCCTATGCTTTATGGACCCCATTATTCTAAGGCTTTATTTTCACAAGATGTTCATCAAAGGAATTTCCCAGAACTTTGGCCTTGAATTTTATGGTATTAAAGGCATGCCTTCATTTAATATAATGAAGAAAAACTTGTTTAGGGAGATATCTCCATAAGATATCTTTCCTGTTCTGCTTTAGAGAATCAGTGTAGAAATGGGAATAGTCTTTACTAGCACAGCACAACCTAATGGGGTCTGGCATGCTGGTCCACAAACAAATAATTTTATTATGGGAATCAATAACAACATTTTCAATAACATCTAAGTGGCCTTTATTAAGTATACCATGTACTTACTATCTTCCTACCTTGAATTATCTTAGTAATCCACATAATAATCCTCTGAGGAAGACATCTTTGACTTCATTTTACAGATGAGTGCAACCAGGTAAGAGTAAGAAAACAGCATTTTGGGGTGAGTCTGTTGACAGGAGAGACCTGGTTCTTCTTGCTGACATATGTAAAGAATTACATATCAGCAAATCTAGTGGTATGTAATTAGTTTATTAGTGGCCTGTTCCCATGGAAGAGAACAGGACTGGGTAGAGTAGGGGGTGAAAGACAAAGTTTCAGGGCAAAGCAGGGCTACATAAGCAAGAGCAGCTGAAGACCAGGGTGGCAAGCCCCCGGGCAGCCTGAGGCCAGGTGGCCAGAGAGCCAAGAGCCCCCGAGAGAAAAACAGAGAGAGAGAGAGATATTCAGAGAGTCCTTTGTTCTGAGGACTTACATAGTTGGTGGGAAAGGAGGGAAAAAAGTTATATATTGATCAACAGGTAAATGCGGTGACAGATTTCCTGGGGGAATGTGACTACCCAAACTTAGGGATGTGTGGGGGTCTGTTAGCCTGAATCCTAGCCTTGCTCTAGACTCCATTTGTTCATCTTGTTGCAAAACAAGTACGTGACAAGAAGCAGTTAATTAAAATTGGGGCACTTTCCAAAGTTATTTATGGGCTCTTTCTGTAAGCATCAGGGACTCCCTCATAAAACAGTGACCAGAGGTAGGCAATTAACCAAAGTTGTTTTATGGGCTCTTTCTTTGGGCACCAGGGACCCTCTCCCACATTCAGGGCTTGGAATGAAAGCACAGTTTCAAGGCTTTCTTTCCCAGATAGTGGAAATGCTACATAGAATTTCAAGGACTTCCTTTCTTTCTTGCTAACATAGTGTTTCTTATGATGTTGGAACACCTGGAGATATTATCAGACCAGGCTCAGGACTGCTGAGTTAGCGTGTGAGACTTGTCTCCTTCTCCTCCCTGCCTCAGTTTACTATTTATTCTACCAGATTGGTAAAAGGCGTTTCGTGGCAACCAGGGTGATAAATGCTGGCCAGTGACAGTATTGCAGTCTCAGAGTTCTTCCTATGCTGTCTCCTGTCTCAAGTCTTCAAAGGAAGAGTCTGCAGAACTCTGAGCTTTGGAGGGCAAGAGAAATTTCAAAACCACAAGCAGTCAGGACTCCAGAAGAAAGAATGGCAATTGTTTTTCTAAAAATATGCGTTAAAACCAGCAGAGAACACATTGATGGTAAAATGGTCACTGCTTGCTGTGACTTAATTGTACCGTTTGGGTTTAGCCAGTTGTGAATCCAATTAAACTACAGATCATTTGTTGATTTGGAGTAAAAAACACGTGTAGCTTCCACTCCTCAAGACCCCAGCCAACAGAGCTGAGCACCTCTCTGTCCGGGCTGGTTCTCTGTTCCCTGCTGGGCAGTAGGATCAACTTACTGCTCAATTTGTCTCAGAGACCGAATTTTTCCTCAGTGTCCCTGTTATTAATGTTATCACATCGATCACATAGTAATTCAAATAGACAACTTATTTTAAAAATAGCAGCTAGTAAACTTTCCAGTAGAGGTTTCTTCAGTCATTCATTTACTCTTTGGGTGCCAACTCTGGGCCAGGAGATGTATTAGACCTTGGGGATCCGATGGTGGCATGGAGCCTGTTCTCACAGGGTTCACACCCTGGTCAGGGAGACAGATGTCAAATAAATGGCCAAACATATCAATGTAAAACTAGGATTGTGACCTGTGCTAACAAGGAGAGGTGTGCAGTACCTTACACTCCCACTGGATGGGAATTTGGCCTATTCAGGGCAGTTGGGAAAGTTTCCTCTGAGAAAATGTCTGCCCTGCCAAGAACACAGAAGCAGCAACATAGACAGTGATGCAGGCAGAGGGCACAGCAAAGGCTGCTGGGAAGGGAGGGTGTAGGAGGACTAGGCACCCATGGAAGACAATGCATGCAGCCCAAAGTGATTCGCAGGCTCTGGTTGGCCAGGTAAGGAACTTGTCTTTACCTACAGAGGTGGTAGACCCAAATTTGTGCTTTAGAAGGAGACTCTGGCTGCTTTACATACAACCTGGGTTATTGCATGCTAGAGCGGGTGCTGGTACACCAGTGAGATCACTACTGCAGTACTCAGCCAAAGACTAGTCCCCAAGGGGCTAATTTTAATCTGTGGCATCAAAAAGTTTGCCTCAGAGGTGTCTTCAACCCCAGCTTGTTTAGGTACTGCTCTTTTCCTGTCTTTATTTCCCTCTTTATTTAGATTTTCTCCGTTAGTCACTGGTGCTCAGTATAATAGATCAAATGTATTAAGGAATAAAGGAATGGACAAAAGGTTAGTTATGCCATCACTCTGCTTGTGAGTGAAAATGTTAAACTTTGAAGAAACACCCTATGCAAAGATCTAATGTTATTGACATTGATACATTGTGTCTAATATCTTTCCTGCTCCTTGAATCACAAGATAATATACTTTCTGATGAGTTTTGAAATTAGTTTCTTGAAAGGTAACATGTTAAAAGTGCTCCTCTAAGTCAAGGGGTTGGGAATAGCCTCTGTTTTCTTTATGTTGTGTGTTGGGTAAGAACCGACACTCCAGAAAGCCTGCCTAGTTGGAATCAGCTTGTTTACTAGGCTAATATATATTACAGCACTTAGTACAGAAACTGGCACATAGTAAGTGCTTATAAAGTGATGATCATTACTGTTATTGTTACTTTTCCCTCAAAACACTTTTCCTAACAAACACATATTACGTACAGTTATTTTTATGACTAGCATACAAATGTCTGCGGTGCTGAACTCTAAATGCAGATGGATGGTGATTTTAGCTCTTTATACTTCATTATATTTTGCTAAGTTCTAAAGTGGACATGCATTATTTTATCATATAAAATTTTCTTCTTAATTATCTTCTTTGAACTTATGTTATTGTCAACAGGTAGGTAGAAGAGTTAAAAAACAAAACAAAACAAAACAAAACAATTCTTCATAACAACACACAGTACTTGAAATTTCTCCAGGTGCCAAGTAGAAAGGGTGACGAAGCACAGTGACTTGCTAGGTGTGAGTTAGGTGTACCTCAGGGAAATGTTAACAAAACAGTACCAGCTATGCCTGCTTCTTATTATGTGTTAGCCTCGAATGTAGGCTAATAGTCAATAGCCAACTGACAGCTGTGTTTAAGAGTTCAAGGCATTAAACCACTAATCTACTACCTAAACTGAAATTGTTTTCAGTGAAATATTATGGTCAAGAGCAGATAAAATATAAACACTTCAGGTTAATTCAAAGTTCTACAGAAGGAAGGATTCTTCTGCATCCCCAGGGTACTTTAATCCTGATATTTGCAGGCTTCATTACAACTTACAAGGTCAAGGGCTTAACCAGATTTTACACATCTCAATGTGATCCTCAGTTAAAGCCTTCAGTGAGACAGTTTTACTATTCTGATATGTTTTCCAAGACAAACTGTCAGGAGAATGACCAGCACCCAGGAATCAGACCTGATAGCTGTGTTGGAACAGGCATTTGGAGAACAGGTGTGGGAGAAAGGTATAGTCCAGAAGGCAGGACATACTTTCCAAGCCAGGTTAGGAAAGATCTAGCTACAAGCACCTGGAACACCCCAACTGGTGAGGGACAAGGCCTGAAAGTCCAGAACAGGTGATACTTGGAAATCCAAGCAATAGAACAAGGGAGGCTTGTTAGCTTGTGTTCAGATCACATTACTGGACTGGCTTCCTGAGCAGAAGTGTTGTCCTTGATCCTCCTTATGAATAAAGGACTGTGAGCATTGGGAGGTTTGACAAGGGGGTCCCAAAGAGAAACCTTGGTACTGGACTGAGCACCTACACTCAAGCCCATGGGGAGCAGGGCTGAGCTCCAGGTCTCAAAGCAGAAACAGGAGGGCAAGACAACCAGCAGCTGCAGGAATTGACACTGAGGCCAGGATTGGTCTAAACACCAGCCCAGAGCTGAGCCATCCAGTGTGAGGGGAGGAGGAATTAAATAATTGGGAACTAGATAGTACCAAATATTAGTAAAAATAGCAACTTGCTGAGTACCAACTGGGTGTCAAACTCTATGTTGGAGCTTTGCATCCATTATCACTAACTCAAACACCTTTGCAAGGTGGGTATAATTATTTTATAAATGAAGGAATGGGACTCAGAGGATAAGTGATAGCCCAAAGTCACAGAGATAAGAAGCAGCAAGCTGAGGTCTGTGCGACTCCAAACGTATGCTCTTTCTACTACTCCACGAACACATTTATTCCTCACTGTATATGAGCATAGTTGACTCCAATTTTTCCCTGTCTTTAGGGGTAATATCATACAAGCAAATGTTGGCTTTAAACAAAAGCATCAGTGATTTTACTAGCAAAAAAATGAGTTTCTTTGGAAATAGCAGAGGAATTGCAATTTAGAACAAGCAAACTATGGTAGACCATAAGCAAGTCAAGAGAGTAGAGGAGATCCGCTTGCTGCTCTAGGGGAAAGGAGGAAGATGAGAGGGGATGTTTCAAGAATTTAGAGTGGTGATATTTCCTCATTGGCTGAGTATGGTGGTTTCTCATTGGCTGTGCTGTTGCTGGGCAAGGAGAAATTCTTCCTTCCTGCTAGGTATATAAAGTAAGATTTTTCCTGTTGGGGAATGTGAGGTTTAACAAATGGTAGTGCATGAGCACTCTCTCTTCAGGGCTTCCTGACTCCGTTTTATCTTATTTATTTATTTATTATTATTATTTTTTGAAACATCGATCAGTTGCCTCTTATATGCATCCCAACTGGGGATCTGGTCCACAACTCAGGCATGTGCCCCAACCAGGAATCGAACTGGCAACCTCTCAGCCTCAGGCCGGAGCTCAATCCAATGGGCCACACCAGCCAGTGCCTGACTCCATTTTAAATGAGGTTTCCTTTATTTATTTTAATACAACCTATGATCAATGTTAAAACTAACATTTTTATTAGTGAAAAAGTAAACTCAAGCATCAAACTGGTAATATCAATAATATATTTGTAATTCCATATTGTGGCAAGAGGGAACTCTGTCATTACTTTAAGAAAAACACATTATTTCAGCCCCGGCTGGTGTGGCTCAGTGGATTGAGTGCCGGCCTGCAAACCAAAGGGTCCCTGATTTGATTCCCAATCAGGGCACTGTGCCTGGGTTTCGGGCCAGGTCCCCAGTTGGGGGCATGTGATCTCTCGCACACTGATGTTTCTCTTCCTCCCTCCCTTTTTTTCTTCCTCTTTCCCTCACTCTCTAAAAATAACTAAAATCTTTAAAAAATAAAAAAAGAAAAGAAAACCCATTATTTCATCATCACTAGTGGAAATGAAGCAGGGAGAAGACAGAGTGGAACTGATGGTATTAAGATCACCAGGCATAAACCTATGGTGACAAAATCAGATGTAACTGAACCTACACAGTGAGGGATAGCACCCCAACAAAATGGAGGAGGAAAGCAAAGTTTGGGTTCACTCTGAAAGATTCTGAGAAGGCAGTTAAGGGAAATGGGGATTAACTTTGTATTAAATACTGTTTCTGTGCTGGGTTTATGAGAAGCAGAAGCAAAGCAAGGGGTATGTGCTGCTATGAGGGGAGGGTGGTTTAAGAATTAGCAATCCCCAATAAAAGGTGGGAATAATATCCCTAGCTGGTGTGGGTCAGTGGATTGGTGCTGGCCTGCGAACCAGAGTGTCACTGGTTTGATTCCCAGTTGGGGCACATGCCTGGTTTGCAAGCCAGGTCCCCAGTTGAGGTGTGTTAGAGGCACCACACACTGATGTTTCTTTCCTTCTCTTTTCCTCTACCTTCCCCTATGTCTAAAAATAAATAAATAAAATCTTTAAAATAAAAGGTGGGGATAATAAAATGGTTTTGAGGCATTATTGGAAAGAAAGCAGTAGGCCTTCCAAAAAGGGGGTTGTGGCACTTTACAGCTGCCTGAAGACTGTGGGTGAACAATATTTTCTGATATTTTTGCAGCTGGCTTGATTTGTCTATGTTTATCCTCCCAGCCTCATGAAGAGTAGTGTTGCTTTTTTCTTTTCATTTCAGCTGATTATTTGTCTTTTAGTTTCAGACAGGTTTTTAGTCTTCCAATGAGGTGAAGGCAGGACACCGGGAGGGAAGTCGAGCAGTTCCCTTAGTCATCCAGCTGACCCTCCTTCATACTGTAATCTGGACCTTGGTTTTGAATCTCAACAATTGTCATTGGTGGCTGTGACCTTCAGCCACTCTCTCTGAAGCAGAACATCGGAAGTGAGGCAGGACAGTAAGAAGCTAGGAAAATTCCAGGGAAAGTGGAATGGGGAAACTAGGACAAAATGAACAAGGCCAAAGGATTTGAACAATTTACAGCTATCTAGTGAATCACAAAGACCTTTTTTTCCTAACCAAGTATACTTGAGAGCAAATGGTTTATGCCTCTGCTCTCTAACTAGAGAATACTTATAGTTTAAATCATCCTGGTTGGGAAAATAGAGAATAGAAACTCAATGTCATTTGTACTCTCCATCTAAAACCAAGGCTGGATGAAGGCCAGGGAACAAATAACAAAAACCCACTTAGAGGCATACAGACCCAAAATAACAGTAAAGCAGAGCAAAGAATGATATTCATCAGTGTATAAAAATGCACCTGGAAAGCTGATGAATGGTCTGTTGAAACCCTCCCCTAAGATTCTCACCATCAGTAGTAGAGAGAAAACTTTCAAGACAAAGGATACCGGCCAGGACTTGATATAGAGCACACCTATGCCCCTTCCCTAGCAGGAAATGTTTAGTTCTTCCTAAACTCTGAGGGTACCCATGAGACTTGCAACTGAGACAGGAGATAGTCAGGAAGGAGGAAACTCTGGAGGCGCCCCAGGGCTAAGATAAAGGATTTCCATACAAGAGAGAGACCCTGTAAGACCAGTTGTTCTGCTTTCTGGAAAAGCACCGAATCATGGTGACTCATGAACACACCTGAGCAAAGATGCTACTCGACCCCTGACTCATTATAATAGTATTATAATAAATTAACATTGTGCAACCCCCTTCTTCAGTGGCCAGTGAAGGGAAATCATGGGAGACCACATGCACAGTAACTTTAAAGTAATACAACTACTTGTATATGCACAATAAAAGCCCACCAAAACTAGCCAGGAAGGATCTGCCCTGTAAGAATAGAATCCCTCCAGCCCCTGAAGTCAATCTCTGCTCAGAGTTGGTCCCCTTCCATGTTCTATGGAGTGTACTATCACTTGATAAATGTGCTCTCTCTCTCTCTTTATGCTATAAACTCTGTGTGTTCGCTTCAATTCTTTGTCTGTGATCACCAAGAACCTGTTTACCTGTGCCCACCTGTAACAGCCAGCAAAGGAATGGGCAGCAACAGCTTGCTCTGGGTTTACCTCCTGATCCTGTCTCCATGGCCCCTTTTTTCTCTGACTTTTCGGTGAGCTCACAGCAGTCCTGCCTTGGTTCACTTCTTTCCTGTAATGTTTCTGGGGAGACAAAAGAATATTGCCTAGGCCCTCCTTTTGCTTCTTCTACCCCAAGTCCTTTCTTTGTTTCACTGTCCCCAGCTGTAATAAATGCACTCTCAAAATCAACTGGACTCATGTTGTGAAATCTTGGCCGCATGAAGTCAAGAACCCACACACTACAGGCTGGCCTGAGGCAGAACTGCTCTGGGCTGGTCCCCATCTTGTTACAGGGTGCAGCCAAGAGGGGGAACATTTGAAATGGGGCCCAGAACTCAGGTGTCCAGGAGATTCTAAGATGTCTTCACCACTTCCCCCACAGGTGTGAGTTGGGGGAAGGGGCACACAGAGCAAGCACATGCAGGGCAGGTTTGCAGCTAATCTATGGCCTGGTCATTTAACATACCTATAGCCTTAGGCTGGTCACTTGAATATGCTAAATAGCTATGACCATGCTCTGGTCCAGGGGAATGGAAAGGGACCCCCACCCAAGATGTGACTGGGGGGCAGGTCCCCTGATACACAGCACCTGTGTGGGAGCTCGGAGAAGACTGGCTCCACGACATGGGGTGACACTTGCCCAGACCCATGATGGTGACCAGAAAAG
The DNA here is from genome assembly GCA_004024845.1 of Tonatia bakeri. NCBI lineage: Eukaryota > Metazoa > Chordata > Mammalia > Chiroptera > Phyllostomidae > Tonatia > Tonatia bakeri. Next base: position 21,051 of record PVIA01008968.1, read on the forward strand.
CTGGAAAGGACAGCAGATTGAGGGTAAGTGTGGCCGTGTGTGGGAGGAGTCGGAAATGGGGCTGCAGAGGAAGATTGGCACGGGGATTTAAACCCAGACATAGCAGCCATAGAGGTGAGAACCACGTAGATTTGGCTGAGTGGGGACTCCCGTGGTCCTGGTGGAGAGAGGACCACGTGGCTGGAGCAGTGCAGAGAGGACCACACAGCTTTGCCAGAGTGGGGACCCCCGCAGCAGTAGTAGGGGGAACCACCACCCAGCTTTAGCAGAGACTCTGGCAACACAGCTGAGGGTGCTGAGAACTGAAGGAGGCCTACTAGCCGAGCACGGATTACTGGGAAGAACCAGGGGCTGCCTGAGCCCGGACTTCTATTTCCTTTCCTAAGATACGGTACACCATACTGGGCAAAGGGGGAAGGAAGGACTGTGTGCATTTGTGGGTGTTTTAAGGGACTTTAAGATTTTGATAAAGACATTAGGTCACTACTTTAAGTTTGTATAGCAGTAAATAAATGTTTCCTTTCCTTTTCATGAATCTCTGGCATTGAGAGACATCTTTCCTCTGGCAGGGGACATGACAGACCTGGGTCTCTTTCAGTGATAGTATTATCATCCCAGGCCCCCCCACCCCCACCTTGTTTGTTCTGTAACAATCTGGCAACCAAAGCATGCTTATTTAGTCATAAAAGACAGAGAGATGGAGGGACAGAAATTTCTGGATGACTGGACTGAACAATTTATGAAACGCTAAGTGCTTGCTGGACTCAAACACCTTGTAAAACCATCTCCAGGCAGTACTCTCTCTTGTTACTATAGTCTAATCTTTGTTTAAACCAGATCTTTATCCCCAGCCCTAACACACCTTCCATATTAAAAACTCTGGAAAAAAAATACAATAAAAAATAAGGTATTAAAAAAAACCCTCTCAAGTGGCTTTCTAGTGCCACTTTCTAAATGATTTTGTCCCTGCCTACCTCTCCAATTTTATCTCTTGATATCTTCCACTTCCTTTCAATAGTTTCACCGCCCTGGCCTTTTCTCTGTTGCATGACACCAACCTTGTTCCTATACCCAGGCTTTGCTAGAATGCTCTCTAGTGTGCTAGAATACTCTTGCAGAGATTTTGACAAAAGTAACTCTTTCTCAACCTCAAGTTTCAATTTTAGTTTTAGCTTTTCAGTATTATCTTTTCAACTCTATCTAATCCTTGCCTTGTCCCCCACCCACTACCTCCCTATCTCATTACATTGTTTTTTTATGTAATGCTACTTATTCCTACATTAATTTTCCTTATTTATCATCTTTCCCATTATAATGAGTGCTCCCTGTGGGCAGAGGCAGAGGGTATATGACCAGCATCTATAATAATATCTGGAACATAATTGCTGGCCAGTTAGTACTTGTTGAATAAATAAACACATTTTGTCAAGTGACCCCATTGTGTTGACCAAATTTTAGTGGACCAGGAATTGTTATTCCAGCCAAAATCGTCTGTTAGGCTAGTCTCAGTAGAGCAGTGGCCTGTGAGGAGTAGGCAGAGAAATCTGTCCAATAGTGTGCTGCAGATGGAGTGGTGACTCTCAGATCCCATTGAATTCACATTAAGGGCATTTTGCATCCCAGATAGAGTGGGAAGGCAGTAGAAATAAGCAACAGCAAAAGGGGCACTAGAAACAAAGTTAATAGAAAAACAGATAGAGAAGGAAACAGACAAATTTTGGACCTCAAAACTGGTTGTGGCACTCACCTTGGGATTGCTTCAGGAGAGCTACTGCTGCGTCCGAAATGGCAAACATTTGTCCAGCCTTCCATGAGGTCTTTCCTCCTGTATCTTTCAGTAAAAGACTGTCACTTTAGTGATGTTTTTGCCACATGAAAGAATATTTGATAGAGACCAAATCAGAACCTGAAATGCCCTCACTCCACTGGGATGATAGGCCTACTGTAATACGTATGGATTTCTTAGGTATAAACTTAAAAGCTCTCCATTTATATTCAAAGAAGTAACTTAAAAATATGAGATTAGTGGAAGATAAGACTAAATGACACCCTAGAGACAATCTTTTTGCAAATTGCAAGTTCAGTTTACATTAATAATAGTGTGATGACTAAAAAACAGAGTTATTTATCTTAGGCAACTTTTATAAAACTATAGTGGTTTTCGTTTTGTTTTGTTTTTTAGCATTTTTCCTGGCCTGCAACTCATGTATGTGTTTTGACTGGGAATCAAACTGGTGACCTTTTGGTTTGTGGGATAACACCCAACCCACTGAGCCACACCAGTCAGGGCATACAACTATAGTGCTTTATGAGAAATTTTATAGGAGCCCCCAGGCTGAGTCTATTCGAGTTCATCACTGGGATTCAGGTGGCATAGGTGTGTCTGGTTGGTTGATAGACAAATAAACCTCTGGGAATGGAACAGAACCAAAAGGAAGGAGTGGTCTGGGTGTAAGTTTTGTTTGTCACTTGAATTTTTCTGCTGATATAGGCAATCCCTCCCCCTCAAATTAATGCCTGATTTCAATGGAGAGAAGGGAATAAAACAACTAAACAGTAATTTCACCAAAACTTTTCAAGATTTTGGGAGTTTGGGGGTCCAAGTAACACATCTTTGATTATGAAAGATAATCAAGCATATGGGAATAGGAATGGTCTCCCCCACTGTTCCACAGAACTGTGACCTTTGTCGGGCTCTGGTGCTCATGTGTGAGAGAGGTGTCAGGCACAAGCAGCAGAGCCAGTGGCAGCAGAGTGAGCTGCAGCAGGAAGAGCAGCTGACCAGCCTGAGACCACAAATGAGATGTTGCTCAGGGACTCAGAGAAAGAACTGAATCACATCCCAAGGGAGGCTAGAGTTGTGATCTGTGTGTGATACATTTTGAAATATGCAAAAGGGTCTGGAAACAGTGACAAGTGAGTAAAATTGAAAAAAAATTAGTTTGGGAAAAACACATGGAGGAATACAATAGATATATTTCATTGTTTGGGAGTCATTGGGAAATGAAAAGAAGAGGAACAGTATTTAAAAAGTGCCTACTCTTCATTCATCTCTTCAGAATGATGACAAATTCTTCCACATTTCACATTCTATTTGATTTACACAGGTGCTATTCCTTCCATTTTTACAAATGAGAAAATTGAGGTTTGGATAGTTTAAAGAATGCACCTGAGATGATTTAGTATGTTGGTGTATGTAATGCACTCCCATGTTTTCGGCCCAAACTTTTAGGAAAAACATCTTTTGTTTTAACTTTGAAATTTAAATTTTTATTTATTTATATTTAGATACTTGTTTTTTGTATTATAAAACAATTTTAGCATTTATTTTTGAACATATTATGGTACAAGAAATTTTATGTAACAAATAATTATAATACACAAGAGCAGATACAAGTTATTTCTGGTACTATCCATGTATAATATGCATCCTTATTTTTCCCTAAAAAATTTGGGCAAAAAAGTGTGCATTATACATCACAAAATACAGTAGTAGCCAGTCATTGCTTGAGCTGGGGGTCATGCCATAAATCCAGTGGTATGCTGGTCAATGTTTAACCACCAGCTCTCTGGGGTTAAACATTGACTAGAAGCCCTGTTTTGTAGAATCTGCTAATTTCTGTGGAGTCAAACTCCCATCAAGGTGGATTTTGAGCTACCAAAACATTATCAAACACAGGGCTGGGAAGAGATGCACACAAAGAGCTCTCCCAAACCATAGGAGTTATGAGACAACCCAGTATACCACCTTACTTACTCACAAGTCAATTTTCTTCCCAGGATCAGATTTAGTCTCCATGGAGCAGAGGATGCAATAGCTAATGACTAGAAATTTAAAAAATAAAATAGGCTGTCCTGAAGTGGTGGGCTCCCAGCCATAACTCAGAGACAGCCAAATATGAGGTTATAAGAGAAGAAGATTCATACATCAGTTGACAGTTGTCAGGGTTTCGATATCTTGGTGTATATCAGTGACCCGCAAAACTTGTTAACATACAAATTGGGGGAATTGTAGCAAACAAGTTAAAAGTGCACACTCTGAAGCCAGGCAGCTTATGCTCAATTCTGGCTCAGTTTCCAACTGGCTGGGTGACCTTGGGCAAGTTCCTTAACCTCTAAGTACCCTAGTTTCATCATTGATGGCTGGTGATGATAATAACAATATTTACCTCACAGGGGTCATTGAGCTGGTTAAATGAAAAAATGCAAAGTGCTTAAAACAGTGCCTGGAACATGGTAAACACTATATAAGTGTTGTTATCATTACTGCAGACTTCTCCTGGGTGAAGCCCATTTGTCTGCATGTTAAACATACTTTTCCAGTGGTTTTTAAAAAAAGATTTTATTTATTTTTAGACAGAGGGGAAGAGAAAAAGAAAGAGAGGGAGAGAAACATAAATATGTGGTTGCTTTTCATGTGCCCCCTACTGGGGACCTGGCCCGAAACCCAGATATATGTCCTGATTGGGAATTGAACCATTGATCCTTTGGTTCACAGGCCAGTGCTCAATACACTAAGCCACACTAGCCAGGGCTCCAGTGATTTTTATACAGTCATCTGGGCTTATCCACAGACATCTGGGAAACAACTGAAGTCAAATTCTTGGTCATTAGGAGTTGAGTATCTTCTTATGGGAATCAAGACTAACCCAAGAGTGAACCTCAGGCTGTCCTTGCAAATCTGTGACATTCTGTAAACAGTAAGCTCACTATGATTGTACTGGAAATCACACAAATCCTTATCCTTCCATGGAAGACCTAGGTTGCAGGATACTATATAAATATTGTTTTTTAATAAAAAATAAATAAAACCTAATTTATAATTAAATTTTTATCTTACTAATGGCACCAAACATGACAGAGGTTGTAGATTAATCTGAATTTCTACAATACATTGTTATTTCCACTACTGTCCCCCACAGTGTACCCTGACATGCATATGATAAACCTACATCTAATTTTTGGTCTGGATCCATGTAGGGAATGCTTAGGGCTTTAGCTTTGCTCTCGCTGACTTTAAGAATTGAAGGAGAGAATACTTTGTTTTATAGGAGGGTTAACCATCAGCCCTTAATGCTGGGGAAACTCTGAGCACAGGTAGTGCACAGCTCTACCCACCTGGATGGTAAATATATATTACATACTGGTGATGCCTTGTGTTGGTGTCTTAAACAATGTAAATTGTGGAAACTTTGATTTTGGAAATAAGAATTACATTTTTTTTCATTTTCCTGCACAAGCTATTGTTAATTGCTGGATGGTATTTCTTAAGCAACATAATATCCCATTAGCATTATAAAAAGCAAGTGAGAAGATAGTCTAATTATTGAATCTGTCTACCCAACAGACATAGACCTGAGGCTTGCCTCCATATCTTACTAGCCTTGTGTCCTCAGGAAAGTAAATTAGCTTCTCTAAATCTGAACTTCCTCCTCCATAAAAAGGGTGTAATAATGCTTAGTGCCTGAGTTTGTTATCACAATTGTAAAGCATTTAGCATAGTGTCTGATACATGGAAAATGTACAATAAGCAGTGCCTTAAAAATGTAAGCTGAATCTCAAAAGTAAAATTATAAACTGACATAGGTATATAGTATAAAATATCAAAGGAACAGACAGAGATGACTACATCATAAAACCGATGCATGATCAAGGACACATTGTAAATTAACATCAGCCTATATATTGTGAAAAGTGTGATTTAATAGGTTTTCTAGGTGTGTGGAAATGACTACCTTTTTTCTACTTAAAGGAGGTTTTTTTCTTAAAGAGTTTTTCTAAGTATGTTTGTCCATTGTATTTTTTTCTTAAATATATTTTATAGATTATGTTATTAAAGTTGTTCCATCCCCCCCTTATTCCCCTCCACCCTGTGTACCCTGTCACACCTCCATTTCCCCCCTTTAGTTCATGTCCATGGGTCATACATATAAGTTCTTTGGCTTCTCCATTTCCCATACTGTTCTTAACCTCCCCCTGTCTATCTTCTACCTACCATTTATGCTACTTATTCTCTGTACCTTTTCCCCCTCCCATCCCTCTCACTCCCCCACTGATAACCCTCCATGTGATCTCCATTTCTGTGATTCTGTTCCTTTTCTGGTTGTTTACTTAGTTCATTTTTGTTTTTGTTTTTGCTTTAGGTTTGGTTGTTAATAACTATGAGTTTGTTGTCATTTTACTGTTCATATTTTTTAGCTTCTTTTTCTTAGATAAGTCCCTTTAACAATTCATATAATAAGGGCTTGGTGATGATGAACTCCTTTAACTTGAGTTTATCTGAGAAGCACTTTATCTGCCCTTCCATTCTAAATTAAAGCTTTGCTGGATAGAGTAATCTTGGATGTGGGTCCTTGCATTTTGTGATTTGGAATACTTCTTTCCAGCCCCTTCTTGCCTACAAGGTTTCTTTTGAGAAATCAGCTGACAGTCTTATAGGCACTCCTTTGTAGGTAACTGTCTCCTTTTCTCTTGCTGCTATTAAGATTCTCTCCTTATCTTTAATCTTGGCTAAAGTAATTATGATGTGCCTTGGTGTGTTCCTCCTTGGGTCCAACTTCTTAGGGACTCTCTGAACTTTCTGGACTTTCTGGAAGTCTATTTCCTTTGCCAGATTGGGGAAGTTCCCCTACATTATTTGTTCAAAAAAGTCTTCAATTTCTTGCTCTTCCTCTTCTTCTGGTACCTCTATGATTCTGAGGTTGGAAAGTTTAAAGATGTGCTGGAGGTTCCTAGGCCTCTCCTCATTTATGGGGATTCTTGTTTCTGCATTCTGTTCTAGTTGAATGTTTCTTTCTTCCTTCTGGTCCACACTGTTGATCTGAGTCCTGGTTTCCTTCCTGTCACTGTTGGTTCCCTGTACATTTTCCTTTATTTCACTTAGTATTGTGTTCATTTTTTCATCTAATTTGTGACCATATTCAACCAATTCTGTTAGCATCCTGAGTTTTGAACTGTACCTCTGATAAGTTGGCTATCTCTTTGTCACTTAGTTGTATTTTTTCTGGAGCTTTGATCTGTTCTTTCATTTGGGCCTTTTTTTTTTTTTTTTTTTTTTTTTTTTTTTTTTTTTTTTTGTCTAGGCACACATGCTTTGTAGTAAGGGGTGGAGCCTTACATGTTCACCAGGGTGGGGCAACCCTCCTTGCTGCATTATGATGCTGTATGTGGGAGAGCGGTTTGAGAGGGAACAATGGCACTTGCTCTGTTCTCTGCCGGTTTTCCATCACTTCCCCACTACCCACAATCAAATTGGGCTCTTTTAGTGCTGATTCCTGGGTGGGTGGGTTTGTGTACACTATAGGACCCTCTGGGTCTCTCCAATGAACTCTCCTGTGAGGCTGGGAGTTTCTCCCACTGTCTCAACCCCCACAGGTGTTTTCAATCAGAGGCTTTGAGGCTTTATTTCCTCATTGGGACTCAGGGTTGCACAGCTTGTCTCACTCTCCAGTCATTCCTCCCCATTTATCTGCAGGTGAATGTGGGACAGCCTGGTCTGCAGTCCACCACCGTGCTGCAAGTTCTCTCTGCCTGGCTACACATCTCCATCCACCGCTCATACTGGTCTGGATGAATGTTTTGTCTTTAACTCCTTGATTGCTGGACTTATATACAGTTAGATTTTCTGTCAGTTCTGGTTGTTTTTTGTTTTTAAATTTGCTTTTGTACTTCTTTTGGTTGTGTGAGGAGGGACAGTGTGTCTGTCTACCTACGCCTCCATCTTGGCTGGAAGTCAAGATGTCCTTTGTATTTTGTATCAAGAAAATAAAAGCTATATTTGGAGAACTCAAGGAGTGAGGTTGGGGGAGTATTTTTTATGCCTAAGAAGGAAAACTGACAGGAGACAGTATTATGAGTTGTTACCCTAATCAGTCTATGAGAACAGAGTTGTTAACTAGCAATGATAAAATTCTAAAGTTATAGCCTCTGTCAAGAGGCATGTAAGGATGCAGAGCTGACAAATTGTGTGTGGCTGCCTGCCATCCACCTTAGTTAAGAGCTTCTAATCAGCAGATTGCTGTGCAAGGTAGCTCATGCTGTTAACACCACTTAGAAACTGACTTTGAAGCAAGGTCAAGAGAAATGCTAAATTGAATGTACAGTAAGTTTCTAAGGATAGCCTTGAATTAAATTATCCCACAAATCTGCCTTGACTTTTTCTCCAGGGCTCTGGATGTCTTGCTGAACCATAAATTTTCTATCCTCTTGTACTTTACCTCCATCCCTCCTTATTCCCCACCACCACAGAGCCTCAGATAGGTTCTCGGAATTCGGGAAATAACCATTCATCTGTTTTAGTCCACAAACATATTATGAGTGTCTACTGTGTGCCAAGTACAGAAGTAGGTGCTAGTGGTGTAAATATGAGTAGCCCACATTCTGATTTTGGGAAACAGAAATGAAAACAAATAGGCACTATAATTTGATAACTGCTTTAGTAGTTCTCTGAAAGCACCAAGGTAGAGATGACAACTCTGCTTTGGGAAGATGAGAGAGCTTCTCAAAGTTGGTGATTTTTTTTTTTTTTTTGAGGTTGACATGCTTCATTTTATTTTGTGTATTTATTTATTTAAAAATATTTTATTTATTTATTTTTAGAGAGTGGAAGGGAGGGAGGAAGAGAGGGAGAGAAACATCAATATGTGGTTGCCTCCTGTGTGCCCCCTACTGGGGACCTGGCCTGCAACCCAGACATGTGCACTGACTGGGAATCAAACCAGTGGCCCTTTGGCCAGCATTCAATCCACTGAGCCACACCAGCCAGGGCTTTATTTATTTTTTTAAATTATATTTTATTGATTATGCTATTATAGTTGTCCCATTTTTTCCCCTTTGCTTCATTCCACCCAAAACCCCTTCACTCCCTTAGGCAATCGATCCCCACCACTGTTCATATCCATGTGTCATGTATATAAATTCCTTGGCTATTCCATTTCCTAAACTGTATTTTATATCCCCATGTCTATTCTGTAACTACCTATTTGTATTTCTTTATCCCCTCACCTCTTCACCCAGTCCCTTACACCCCCATCCCATCTGGCAACCATCAAAATGCTCTCCATATGCATGATTCTGTCTCTTTTCTTCTTATTTGCTTAGTTTGTTTTTTAGATTCAATTTTTGATAGATATGTACTTATTTCCATTGTTCATAGTTTTGATCTTCTTCTTTTTCTTAAATTTTAAGTCCCTTTAACATTTGTTATAATGATGGTTTGGTAATGATGAACTCCTCTAGTTTTTTCTTGTCTGGGAAGCCCTTTATTTGCCCTTTGATTTTAAATGATAGTTTTGCTGGGTAGAGCAATTTTGCCTGTAGGTCCTTGCTTGTCATGACTTCAAATATTTCTTGCCAGTCCCTTCTAGCCTCCAAAGAGCCTTTTGAGAAATCATCTGACACTCTTATGGGAACTCCCTGCTGGGTAACTGCTTTCCTCTTGCTGCTTTTAAGATTCTCTCTTTATCTATAACCTTTGGCATTTTAATTATGATGTGTCTTGGAGTGCACCTCTTTGCATCCATCTTGTTTGGGACTCTCTGTGCTTCCTAGACTTGCATGTCTATCTCCTTCACCAAATTAGGGAGGTTTTCTTTTGCTATTTTTTCCAAAGATTTTCAATTTCTTGCTCTTTCTCTTCTCCTTCTGGCACCCCTATGATGGGAATGTTGGACTGCTTTATGTTGTCCCAGAGGCTACTTACACTATTCCTTGTTTTTTGTTTTTTTTTTTTGGGGGGGAGGGATTCTTTTTACTTCTTGTTGTTCTGATTGGTTGTTTTTTGCTTCCTTATATTCCAAATCACTGATTTGATTCGTAGTTTCATTCACTCTACTGTTGCTTCCCTATAAATTGTTCTTTATTTCAGTTAGTGTACCCTTTGTTTCTGACTGGATCTTTTTTTATGGTGTTGAGGTCCTAAGTTCCCTGAGCATCCTTATAATCAGTGTTTTGAACTGTGCATCTGATAGATTGCTTATGTCCATTTTGTTTAGTTCTTTTTTCTGGAGTTTTGATATGTTCTTTCATTTGGGTCATGTTTCTTTGTCTCCTTATTTTGGCAGCTTCCCTGTGTTTATTTTTATGTATTAGGTAGAGCTATTATGATTCCCTGCCTTGTTAGCGTGGCCTAATGTTGTAGGTATTCTGTAGGGTCCGGTGTCAGAGACTCTCCTATTGCTCAAGCTGGGTACTCAAGGTGCACCCTTCATGTGGGCTGAGTACACCCTCCTCTTATAGTTGAGCCTTGGTTGCTATTGGCAGATCAATGGGAGGAATTTACCCAGGCCAGTCAGCTGCATGAATTGACTATGGCCACTGACCACCAATCTTCACCCTCTGTGGAGGATCAGCTGTACAGGGGCAGGGTGGTGGTGCTCCAATATGGGCTGTAGCTGTCCACTGTGTGCACAGGCTCTGGGGTTCCCCAGGTAATGCAGGCCAAGTCAGCCCTCACCTGTGTTCTACCTGAGGCCACCTACATGAGCTATAAAGCAATCTGGTAGCTTCTACTTGTGCTGGGCTTGGGAGATTCCCAGGCAAAGTGAAACTGTGAATGTTGGCTGGCTGCTGCTATCTGGCCTGGGGCCACTGAGCAAGAGGCGTGGGGGCTGGAAGCTTACTGAGGCCAGCTGATGCTTGTTTGATAGGGTTTAGGAAGTTGTAAAACATGAGCCAAGACAACCCATTCATATGGAAAAGTCACTGTTAACAGCTAGGGTGGGTGTAAGCTGGGTGGTATGGAGTTTGAAGGGATCTCCAGGTCAGGGCAAAGAGTGTTAGTGGTTGATGGAGTCCCAGATATGGCGCCTCTGCCCACTCTGTGGCTCTGTAGAGGAAGGGTTCAGAAAAGGATCAATGGCTTCTGCACGCCTTTCTGTCTGGGAGAAAGCTGTCCCCCAGCTCCCACTTTGATGCTGAGGAACAGTTTAGTTCCTCCCTGTATGCCACTAGTGCCTTTCAAGCTGCTACTCCATTGCAGAGCTCATAGAAAGTGAATCTGAGTAAGTCTGTGCATGTGTTCTTTAAGGGGAACTGCTTGGGACTCTAGAAGTTTCTCCCACTGACTGAATATCTGCTGGTTTTTTGCAGCCTGAAGTTATGGGGGCTTATCTTCCTGGCACTGGAACCCTGGGCTGGGGGACCTGCTATGGGGCTGAGATTCCTCACTCCTAAAATATTCCTCCCAAAATTTTATCGACCATATGTGGATGTAGGACCAGCCCATCTGGCATCTCTGTCCCTCCAACAGTCTGTATGGATGTGATTTCTTAATTCCATTGTCAGACTTCCCTTTAACTCAATTTGTTGTGGTTCTGAGTGATGGTTGCTCTATATTTTTGTTCTAATATTTTTTTCATTGTAATTTTGATGTGGTGTGTGAGGAGGTGAGCTGTATTTACCTATGCCACCATCTTGACAAGTCCAAAGTTGGTGATTCTTGATTTGAGTGTTGAGGATGAGCCTGAGTGCTCAGCAGAGGAATACAGGGAAGAAATTCCACGCAAGAAGAAACAACTTGTGCACAAGCTTTATGTGCTTGTGGTTCATATGTAGACTTTGTGGTAGATAGGGAGGCTGGGTAGGTCAGCTAGAGAGAGATTGCTGTAAGAGCAGCAACATGTGAAATCAAAAGTAAAATACATTTTACAACAGCTCAGCACTTCAGAATTGGAAGGGATTTTAGTGATCCTGTAGATTAACTTCATAGAGGCACAGGGCAGTTAGTGACTTGTTCATGACAGTACCAGAAGAAATCTCTGTCAACACTAGGTCTTCTGCTCCTTTCTCAGAAGTCCATAATCACTATTGCTAGCATTAGCCCGGAAAATTGGTTCCATAAATTCTGAAAATTTAGTCTCTCAGAGTTTCACTTAGAAGTCAAAATATGCAGTCTAGATCTACAGTCCTGTGTCTGTTCATTAATGTTATGATAACTTGACAAATATTTTACATATTTTCTCATTAGATTTCAAAGATTGCTTAAAGGGGAGTCTATTTGTTTACTACTTTTGCTGTAACAAATTACCATAAACTTGGTCAGTTAAAACAACATATATTTGTTTTCTTATAGTTCTGGAGGCCTTAAGCCAAAATCAGTTTTACTGAGCTAAAGTCAAGGTGTTGGCAGAATTGGTTCCTTGCTCAATGTTCAAGAGGAGAATGCATTCCAGCTTGTTCCTTCTTCTAGTGGCTGTCCACATTCCTTGCCTGTGGCTGTATCACTTCAGTCTCTGCTGCTGTTATTATATTGCCTTTTTTCTTTGACTTCCTTGCCTCTCTCTTTTAAGGACCCTTGTGATTACATTTAGAGCCTACTTGGATAATCCAGGCTAATCTCCCCACCTCAAGATCCTTAATTTAGTTACATCTGCAAAATCTCTTTGCCATGTAAGGTAACATTTATAGATTCTGGGGATTAGCAGATAGGTATTTAGGGAGAAGGGAGGATTCTTCAGTTTATCACAGAGAGCAGTATTTCTTGTCCTCAAATTCCCCATATGTCCCCAAAGGGAGCATGCAGATGACACTCAACCTGTTTGTGGCTGAGGACATGGGAATTCAAGGGTAGATGGGAAGAGCTAGGACAAATAATCCTCCTTAGTCACTCTGTCTATGAAGAATAAGATACTTGAGAATTTTCTAGGTGGAATAGATATTAGCAATCACAGACTCTTCTTAATTCTTCCATTTTTAAAGTTCTTCCCTGTATTTTTTTGCAGCTATTACTCCACAGGGAAAACACTATGTCTAAGAAGCTTGAATTCCTGTTTTTAAAATCATCTAAATAATCAGCATTATTTACTGAGTGTAACTATGTGGGGCTTAGATTTTATCTTTTACCTGAGTCTTCTAGATTAAAAAAATAAAATAGAAAAGGAGAACACTAACTCGAAAAGATATCCCCCACCCTCCATGTTTACTGCAGTGTTATTTTAAATAGTCAAGATATGGAGACAACCTAAGTGTCAACTTAGGTTGAATGGATAAAGAAGGTGTGGTATATATATACAATGGAATATTATTCAGCTATAGAAAATGAGGAAATCCTACCATTTTCAACAACATGGATAAAGCTTGAGGGCATTATGCTAAGTGAAATAAGTCAGACAGAAAAAGACAAATACTGCATGATCTCACTTATATATAGACTCTTAAAAAAATTCACGTAGGTGGCCAAAGGTATAAACTTTCAGAAAAACAAAACAAAACTGACTATTGGTAAAAAATAAAATTACTTTTCAAATAGCTGAAATACCATATCTGGTTAGTCTGTATTTCCTAGTCTGTTAAATGCTAGAAAAAAAGTCAAAGTATGCTGTCACAACTACTATGTGTGAAAATACTCTTAAGAAACAAAAGGGTTTAACTTTTACTTATTGCCTTCGATCAGCTGTCTACTCCAGTTGCTAACACTATGCTTTAATTTGGAGATCTGTAGTGGTCTCCAAATTTTTTTATTGTGAATACTGTAAAAATATCCTACCCATAGTTTGTTTATAAATTTTATAATGTGTAACTGTACTGATACATGTTCATCAAGAAACTCAAAGTGCAGAAATTAGAAAAGATAAGATTTGAAAACATAAACACAAGTTCTACTATATTCTTTTATACCCACAGGCTTGGGGCAACTCACTTTAGAAACCATTGCTATAAAGTGACATCATCTTACTCAGTAAAGAATTTCCCTTTGCTATTAATTCTGCTTTTAAAAAGTAGAGAAGGTTTGGAGAACTTCCCTTTTCTTCTTTTTTTAAAATACTTTATTTATTTATTTTTAGAGAGAGGGGAAGAGAGGGAGAGAGGAAAAGATCACTATGTGAGAGATACATCGATGTGTGAGAGCTACATTAATCAGCTGCCTCTAGCTCACCCCCATGTAGGCACCTGGCCCAGAACCTAGGCCTGTGCCCTGACTGGATATCGAACCAGTGACTTTTCAGTTTGCAGGACACACTCAGTCCACTGAGCCACACCAGCCAGGGTGATATCCCTTTCCTTCTGGTAGAACACAATCTTTGTTTTGAGGTCTTGACTCTATACCTTTTCTTTTCTGGCCCATCTCAGATACTAAGAGACTAGGGAGAAAAGTAGCCTAACACAAAAGTCAGCAAACTTTTTCTTTAAATAGTCAGAGAGTAAGTTTTTAAGCTTTGTGAGTTACATGTCTCTGTCACAAATACTCAGTCCTGCCCTTGTAGTGCAAAATCAGTCATAGACAACAAGTAAATGAAAGAATGTGGCTGTGTCACAAAATATTATTTTTCTTTTGGTATTTACCAACTATGTAAAACTGTATAGGTTATTCTCAGTTTGTGGGCCACACAAAAACAGGTGGCAACCTAAAACTATAACTCCTAGAAGAAAACAAGGGAAAGCTTCATGACATTGAACTAGGCAATGATCTTGGATGTGACACCAAAAGCACAGGTAACACAGCAAGGATAGACAAATGGGACTTTCCAAATTCAAAGGACATAAACAACAGAGTACAAAAGTAACCTACAGAATGGAAGAAAATATTTGTAAATCATATATGATAAAGTGTTAATGTCCAGAACATATAAAGAATCCTACAACTGAACAACAACAATGACCACGAAAAGAATGGGTAAAGGATTTGACTAGACATTTCTCCAAAGATTATATACAAATGTCCAACAAGTATAAGGAAAAATGTTCAACATCTCTAATCATCAGAGAAATGCAAATCAAAACCACAATGTGAGGTTATCACCTCACAACCATCAGGATGGCTAGTTAAAAAAAGAAAAAAAAGTCTTGGAAAATCACGACTGTTGTCAAGAATGTTGAGAAATTTGAACACTTGTGCAGCATTGGTATGACTGTAAAATAATTAGGCCACTATGGAAACTGTACGGAGGTTTCTCAAAAAATTAAAGTAGAATTCACGTATGATCCAAAAATTCCACTTCTGGGTATACATCCAAGAGAACTGAAAGCAGGTATTTGGACATCCATGTTCATAGCAACACTATTCACAACAGCTAAGAGGTAGAAGCAACCCAAATGTGCTCACCAATGGATGAGTGGATAAATAAATGTGGTATATACATACAATGAAATATTATTCAGCCTCAAAAAGAAAGGAAATCCTGTCACATGCTAAAACATGGATATACCTTGAGGACATTATGGCAAGTAAAATAAGCCAATTACAAAAAGATAAATACTGGATGACCACCATTCTACTTATCTGAGGTATTTAAACAGTCAAGTTCACATAAACAGAAAATAGAATGGTGGTTACCAGAGACTTAGGCGTAGGAGGAAAATGTGAGTGCTCTAGAATAACTAGTAATCCAAAGCAGGGGTGGGGAGGGAGACAGGTCTCACCCATTAATTCAGCAGTTCTGAGTCGGGTCAGGTAAGACTGACAGGTTTTCCAAAAATCACAAGAAAAAACATGAGAGCATAGGAGGAGGGAAGACTTTAAATTCTGTATGTATTATTTCCCTATCTAGGAAAGAAAGCCTATAAAACTGTATGACTCAGGTTTCCCCGGTAACACAGAATTTCAGATTTCCAAAATGAAAAAGTCCTGGAGATCTGTTTCCCAACAATATTGATATACTTACCACTACTGAACTGTACACTTAAAAATGGTTAAGATGTTAAATTTTGTTATTTTTTACCCTAATAAAAATATTGCTATAACATGAATATTGAGGACTTTGCATTATTCTAAAAGATAGTTTGAAATAACAAAACAAAAACACTAGGTAGTGGGCCAGATCTGGACCTCAGGTCAAATTTTGCTGACCCTTGGCCTAGCACAATCCAACTACCCTTGTAATCAGCACCCTGTCTTTCTATATTTTCTCCTAAAACCTTTTTTGTAAAGTTTCCAAATGTTACAACTGTAAGTAGCCACAGCAACTTAAGAGTCATTTTGGAGGGTAGGAGTTGGGGAACTGCCAGGTGAAAATGGTATTTTCCAAGGTCAAAGACTTCTGCAGTGGAAAATGCAGGGCACTGAATAAAATTTAGCTTCTCAAGATTCCTCCTATTGCTATTTGGAGTTTTCTACAGATTCTTAATGATTGGAAAAATAATCTTTGATTAAATTAGAGGTGAATACAGTATTTAATTGAATTCCACAGATGCTGCTGTAAATAGAAATTGAGTTAAAGTCATCTAGTAACAAGTCATATAGTCCTTTAGTGCTCTCTCCCCTTAGGCTTGGAACTAGGAAAACAATACTGATTATAGAACTCACTTTAAAGATGGGAGCTAGTAGGCTATCACTGTTTTAACTGTGGTTTCCCAGGAGTTTAAGTAGCATCTAATATTCTGTTAAGTATGAAAAATTTTTTATTTAATTCCAGTTTCCAGAAAAAAACATTACATTGGTCAACCGGTCACTTTTAAGGAATTGTGTAAATTTGCACCTCTTCTTTACAACATTAATTAACATTTAAAAATTAAGCAAGAACTTAAAAGACAAATAGTTTCCATTATCTGCTGAGCTCCTGACTTCCTAGGGGTTCATAAAAGGGAAGGACAAATAAAACTCAGTTCAGCAGGTCAGGATCTAAAATTAAACCACAAGTAAAATGCAGAGCATGCCATATTCATTTTGTTCTGTACTCTGAAGCAGGGCAATGTAGAGGTTTTGCCTGGAGTGATATAATTATACTAAACAGCTTCTTTTCATTGTCAAGAAAAAAAAAACCCAATCATTAAACTTTTAGAAGTCAGGCAATAGAGATTCCAATATAATCTATCAAGTTTATGTATTACAGGAGATAATAAAGCATAACCATTACTATTTAATTAAACTTCAATTATAATGTCAATGTGGTGTTAAAATACTACTCTTTCCTTCTAAACTTTCCTGGTATACAGAGATGTGCTTATCTAAAGCACCCGCACTTAATATAAAACACCCTGTGGATCTGTCTATTCAGAATATCTGAATATGATGTGTAAAGAAAATAGTAGTTACTTAGTGAACACTTCAAATTGCTACTTAAGCATAATAAGCAAATACAATACATGACCATTGACAGTATCCTAGTAAAAACAAAACAAAACAAAAACCAACCAAACAAAAAAAATCTCCTAGCTACTCCCAGTTATAAAAGATATTCTTGGGACAATAATAGAAACTGGAATGTGTACTGAACATTAAATATCAGGAAACTGTTTTCATAGGTGTGATAATAGTATTGTGATTCTGAAGCACATGTCCTTATTCTTAGGAGAGGCAGTCTGAAGTATTTAGAGATGATGTATTTTGACGTCTGCAACATATTCAAATGGTATACAAAAAGGCATATTTACTTTCTGTATTTTTGAAAATCTTCGTAATAAAGAACTGGAGTGAGGGGAGACAAAGTTTATCTTTTTACAAGTTTCTTAGCCAAGTAACATCATACCCTTTGGGTTATAGCGCTTTTTTTTCCTCCTCCTGTTGGCACCTCAAGTACTGGTTCAGCAAGTGCAGCTTCTGCCTCACCCAGGCGCTCCAGTTCTTAATCACACTTAGGTAAATGAGATTCAGCAACAACAACAAGCTGGCCTGAGGGGGAAAGATTCACGCGAAGCATAATCATTTTTACATTTCTACAGTATTACACAGTTACATTCACTTTCAAATTGCAAATTAGTTTGGTTTGCCTTTCCCAATAGTCGTGTCTGCATTTGGTGACCTGTATTTCTTTTTGCCAATAGACAGACCTGAGCCCCAGATAAAGGGCATTTCTTTCTAGCCCACAGTCACGCCCCAGATGATTTTATAGAAGAATCTTCTTGCTCATCCAACCATTGTTGAATTCTATTTCAGTCTGTTTATACTTAAATTATTTCTAGAAATATCTAATCTCATCCTGCAGTTAAAAAAGAAATCCTAGAGGTTATGAGAGGGATAAATGATGATGATGGGGGGCGGGGGAAGCTTAACAATAAAAAAGAAAGAAAAGAAAATTCTAGGAGAAAGTGAGAATCACAATTTTATACTCATCACTATGCTGAAAATTTTTTTTTGAAGCAAATTTAATGAGAACCATGGATACCAGAAGGTTATGACATTATTGTATGTTAATGAACACATTGACAAGTCAGTGCTGCCATTAATATTCAATACCTACTGTAAACTTCAAATTAGTTTAGTTTCTCAGCTACCAGGCTTATGGCGCCACAGGTTGTAAGTATGCTGCTACCAGGTTTTGTCTACTATGACTGCGTAAGCTGTAAGAGGTCACCATGATCTCACTTAGTTTAGCAATTATTGCTGGTGACCACGAAGGTGTTCACGTGAACTAAAAGTTAGCTTCTGATTTAGGACTCTGTAACTAATTTGGGCTCCAGGACTTCAGAATAATGTGCCCGAGGGGTCTGCAGGGAAGGGACAGGGCTATAGAAGCACCCTTGCACAGCCAGGCGCTTCCTTAACCAAGATGGCTGCCCTCGCGGGCCCCAACGTCGGGGTCTGCGGGGGCGGCCATCTTGGTAAAGGCCCGGAGTGGCGCCAGCCCGGTGCTGACGCTAGCTGGACCAGATTCGAAGGTCACAATAAGTGAGCGATCGGGCAGTGTGGAGTGAACTTAGCTGGGGCCTGGGGCCTGGGGCCTGCGCGGCCCTGGGGCACCAGGTGAGTCAGGGGCCCGGCAATGGCTGGCTCCTAGGATGGTGAGGCGGCGAACGCTGAGGTGCTGCCTGCAGCTGCTGGCGCCCTCGGAGGAACTGGCGCGACGGAGCCGGGGGCGGAGGAACCCAAGCACCTGCCGCTACAGCCACTCCCGCTGCGGGGGGGGGGGGGGGGGGGGGGGGGGGGGCGCTGTCGCTCGGAGCCGAGGAACGGCAAAGGAAGCGGAGCCAGCTCCCGCGCCCAGCAGTCTCCATCGCTAGGTGAGCCCCTGGGTCCTGCTTCCAGCCTCCCGAGCAACGCGCAGACTCTAGGGTCTCGCGCGATGTGGCTGCCTCTCTCCAGCGGCTCCCTTTTGCGGCTCTGCTGCTTTCCTTTCGGTCGCCTGGTGGGATTCCGGCCTGGGGTTGTGTGGACTCTGGGCTGAGTGGAGCGTGCTGTAGGTGGGATTCCGCTCCAGAGTCCTGCCTCCTAGTGGAGATGCTGCACTTGTGAGAGGCAGGGCTTTTTTTGAATTTCTGCACCTCGGGAGTTGCGAAGTCCGCGTCTGAAATTGCCTGGGTGAGGAGCCACGTTGTTGTTGTTGTTGTTATTATTATTATTTCCCTTGGGAGAGAAACCGTCACTGGGATTTGTTTTAGATCCCATCTTCTCTGCAAATCATAGGTTGCATCTTCACTGGCCGGAGTCCTCGTGGGCGTATCGTCTTTTGGTTGTATATAAATGAATGGGTTTCTTAGAACAACTTATTTTTGCGTCATCTTTAGTATTTATCTCCTAAAAATCCATTTTAACAGATTTCTCCCCTTTTAACTTGTAAGTTAACCAAGGAATGGAAATGAAGAGCAAAAGAATGGAGCTAGGTGGGGCGGGTGGTAGAAGCTGGTGCTTTCTTGAGTTTTCTGTACTGTGGTCGCTTGGTTGTTAAATTGAGTATTATGGCAGGCTTTTCAGACCTTGTACTCAGATAGCTGTCCCTTCCCCACCCCCCTTGAATAGAATTCTCTAGGTTTCTGGTAGTTGAGATAAATACATGTCCACGGGCTCTAGAGCCTGATGCATCACGCCTCAGTTGAACCCAGAAAATATTTATTAAGAGAATGAGAAAAGTTATGCGTTAGAATATCTTTTAGTTCTTGTATTTGCCTTAGCTGCAGGTTGTTCTGTGTATGTTATAATATGACTCTTCTGGTTTTACTCTGGCTTAACATGTAGTGTTTGATAATTCTGATTAATTTATTGAGAAAGTTATTCTTGATAGCTGTTTGAAAAGAATATTTCCATTTTTGTTTAAAAGGGATATCTAGCAGTTCCATTTCTGTTTTCACTTACATAGGTTTTGATTTCGCCTCAGACATACACATCTTTTAGAAAGAAATTATGTAATCTTTAAAAAGAAAAGGTTGCTTGTATCCCAGAGTAGTCTGATTTTGTTGCAAGAAAAATACTAGGTCTATTAGAAAAGTTAGGGCAAGTGTACTTGTTTGTAATAAGAATTTAAAAGAGAGACTTACCACAATTAAAACTGTTTTAAACAGATTAGAATATAGTTACAATTTTCAAAGATTTTATTTCATTACATTTACAGGCTTTTCTGCTGCAAGACTTTTGGTTATGTCTCCAAGAGATGAAAATATTTAGTGTATTTCTCATACCCTTATTTCACTGACCATTCCAAATTATATTGTATAGGCTTTGTATTGCAAAACTTAATTTTAAAATTAGTCTACTTATAAATATGTGAAGGACATTTTAACAAAAGCATTTCATCAAAGGCTTTTGGTTGTGCTTTAGTTGATATAGTCATCATTATGTCTGAAAAGGATATTTTTGATACTTTGGGTATTTGTCAGTTTGGGAAACTGAGGGGATTTTTAAGAACATTTTGTCGATGTTTGGAAAAGTACTGTTTGCATTTAATTTTGATGTTTCATTCTGCATTTTCTTTGTAGTAGTAGATAACTATGGACAATAGTGTTTTTTATTTCATTTCATTTCACTCTTTTTATATAATTAGAATATGGCTGTAGGTGGAGGACTGTGTTGATCTGTGCATTTTAGATTGAAATGCATACAAGTAAAAAATGTTTTCATTTAAGTATTGGAGAAATGAACTTGCACTTGCAAATGGTTAATGGTTAACGAGTACCTTTATCTTGAAGGCCTGTGGAGGCATGTATGAAATTGGCATTAAAGGATCACCTATGGCCCTGGCCTGGTGGCTCAGTTGGCTGGAGCATCATTCTGTGCATAAAAGATTGCGGATTCGATCCCTGGGGCATGTATGGGAGGCAACTGAAGGATGTTTCTCTCTCTGTCTCCCTTCCTCTCTCTCTAAAGTCAGTTAATATATATCCTTGGGTGAGGATTTTAAAAGAAGGTGATTTCCAGCAAGAAATTCAAGTAATACACCATTCTAACTGCTGTGACACTAAAGGTTCTACCTATCTATAATTTATAGTGCTTTACTTGACTTATCTTTTTAATTTGATAACTATTTATTATGTACTTAAATATTGTTTTATAGACTTTTGTGACATCATATATGAACTCATGTATCCTTAGGAGGCAGTTTTGTTATGTTAGAGATATATTCTTTTGCTAACTCAGCTGTTTAAACAATGTATTGCATTATCACTTTATAATTTACATAGTTCTTTCAAGTATTTTTAAGTATGTTTATTTTATAGACCTGCAGTATGTGAGATTATTAACCCCATTCCACAGATAAGGAAAACAGGAAACCGAGACCCTGTGAGGTTTCAGTGATTTGTCCAAGGTCACTTAGCCCAGCAGCCCTGGCCTTTAGCAGAATATATATGTTGGGAACTGCCCTGCCTGGTTTCAGAAGCTGTAATCCCCCATGGCTAAGGCTGTGTCAGAGACCTTGGGACCATAAGCTGCTAAGGAGATAAAGCTTATCTCCCTGGTAGGGGCACCACCTCTGCCCCCTTTACTTCGTCCTGCTTGGCCCTGAGTGGATGACCGGTTAGCCAATGACAGACAGGTAAGATTCCTCAAGGGAGGGATGACCTAAGACAGGCATGGTTATGAAGGGGCCCTCAGGAAAGGACTTGGGGAGCTATAGAAAAAGGGGGTGATGGACCTTCACCCCTTGGCTTTGACATAGCCTGAGTCCTCATTCTGTCTGCAAGAAGTCTCCTTATCTCTTGGCTGCCTTACTTCCCCTACCTGATTTAAGCCTGAAACAATGCCAGAGGTGGGTACAGCCCTGTGCTGGAAGGGCAGGTTCCCTGGGGCAATCAGGCCTAAGAAAGAATGCTTAAAATCCTGTGAAACTTGCTTTGCTAAGAATGACTTCAGTTTTCTGATAAGGGTCGAAACATAAAATGAGTTTGTTTCCCCAAAGTTTTACAGTCCTTTAGCTATCTGACCCTGACTCAGAATAAGCCTTCAGAGTTCTTTGAATGTTATCTATTGTTTGATCTTTACTGCCTGGCATTGATCAGTGAGCTTTACCTGTATTTCTGTGCAAATTGAACCCAATAAAAGCCCACTGAGGAAAAGGCTCCTGGCCCTTCTTTGAGAATTTGGCTACCTTTCCTCCCCAAGCAGATCTTGTCTTGGTAGACTTATTCTCATCCACTGGGGATGGTGGGCTCTGAGGGGAAAGCTCCCCCACAATATACACTGCTGCCTCTTCTTGGAAAGGGGTACCAATGCGGCGGAGGTAGAATGGTTTGGATCAACAAGACTTAGTCTGCATCACAGTCATAGATTGTACACAGTTGTAAATTGTCAGTACCTTTGGTTATGGAGGCATAGGGCTGGCATATAAAGAGATCAGCATAAATTCAAAAGCATTATTAAAAAACAACTCAGTGTGCACCGTCAAGGGGAAAATACATATTTCTCCTCGAAGGCAGCAGATTTTTGTTTGAACAGGAAATGCCTGTAGACTTCTGTGCTCTTTTGTAATCTCTTTTAGTGATAAGAATCAAGTTATTGGAATAAACACTAAGCTTTGTCATTGTTATTGGCCCTCATTAAACTACAGACTTGTTTGTTTTACTTACAAGAACCAGTGCAAGGACAACTGGACAACAGCAATAATTTATTCTGAATTTGAATTGATAATTTGTTTTCTGAATTTTGAAGGTCCTTCAAACCACAAAGGTGTATGCCAACCTTTCAAGTTACTGTGATCATTTCTTTGCCTTGTTGAGAGTTCATGAAAACAAATACTATATATATTCAGAATATTGTGAAATTTTATGGTTGAAGGAACTAATGACAGCCGAAAGAATTTGGGGACTCAAAGCCCTTTTTTTAAACTTGAGGCCAGTTTATCTGTTTATGATCTAAATTAAGTGTAATGTCCCACAGGAGGTGAAATGTGTCATTTGTCTCTCCATGCTACCATATACTCCTTTGGTCTAAGTGTTTCTGAGCATACTGAAGATGAGAGCATGGCTAAGAAGCAGTCAGTCCAGCCTCCATTACCAGCCAGAGCTGGATCCTTGTGATGGCCTAAGTCTGGCCTGACTTACTTCATCTGTAAAGGAGTCACACAGGGTCATGGAATGTTCAAGTTGGAAAGGACCTTTGAGAGTATGTACCCAGTCCAAGCTCTAAACTTACAGATTTCCAGTTTCTACTCTTACAAGAGTTTTTAACCTGTTGTGATACTACAAAACTGAAACATCAAAATTAGAGTTTTCCACCATGTCACAGAGATAAGATACTTTAAAATTTTGGATGAAATTTTATTCTTTTCTCATTCTTTCCTTATATAGTTTCTCAGTTTTATACGTAGACGAAATGTCCAGTGTGTGTAAAAGTGTGTATGCTGTTCAGAGCCCATTTTTTTAAAACTGGCTGCACATACTGAATATCATCGCAGTGACAGATCTGACAAACTTTTGATGTTCTCAGCAACATTCTCTTGGTTAAGTAAAATTATATAGAGCTTTATAATTTCTCCTTGCTAGCTGCTCACATATTTTAAAACCCTATTTTATAATATGCTTACCTCCAATTTAGTACTATACGCTGTCCATATTTTAATGCATTTTGTTGAAGATATAACTATGCATTTATTTGGTATACCCTGAGGCCAGAGAGTGGTAAGTTCTCCAGGTTTTCCTGGGACTAAGGGGGTTCCCAGGGTGCAGGACTTTCAGTGCTGAAACCAGGAAAGCCCTGGGCATACTAGGTGCATAGGTTCCCCCTACCCGAGGGTATTTCTTCATGGGACTTGATTAATAATTCTTCCCATTTAGAAGGATAAAATTACAGATGAACTTAGACATCTTTTCAAGGCAAGGAAAACATCTTCAAGGCCCCATGTATTTTTTCTGTTTATCTGACTGAAATATAGAAGTAATTTTTTATTTGTTGTTGGTTCCTTTCTGTGTAACTGAGAACAATTTATGTTTAAATAGAATAGATACATCATTTGAAATCTTGTAAAGTTAAAGGTGCAATTATATTTAGAAGGAAACTAGTATTTATTATTTACTAAGTGCTTTTTACTTTGAAAAGGAAAACAGAAGACCCTGTTGAAAGCAGAAAAGGCTGGTCTTGTCCTTGAGATCAAAGGTGTTGGCTATATGCAACTAGTTTTAGAACATAGATATCTGTTCAAGATGAATTTCTTGAAAATTCAACATGATTAGTGGAAAAGGCATGGGCTTTGGAGTTTGATCCAACTTGGGTTCAATCTCCAGGTCCAACTGTTAATAACTTCCCCCTGTCCCCAGTACCAGTCATCTTTTATTAGGTGTTAATTGCAATAGGAAAGGATTCAGAGGTGCTATGCAAAGATAATGGTCAGGCAAATGGAGTCCACACTGGGTCCTCTTCAGTGGTACTTGTGTCGCCACTCTGTTTGAGTTCCTTGTAAGAACGGCAGTAGTTAAAGAAGCATGTAAGCTGCCAGCACCATAGAAACCCCAGCAATACTCCCTTTCTTCACATTGACATACTGGTTTTAATATGGGTAGTAACCTCTTTGAAAAGCTCCAGCAATGCCTTTAGGGGTGGAATCCTGCATCAGCATCTAGCTTGGCAGCCCCCTAGTTTGACATCCATGAGTCTCTTCTCCTTCGGTGGTATAATTGACACCATCTTGGAGTCCGGCATTATTAGCTTTCAGACTTTATGCAAATTATTAACTCTGTGAACCTCAGTTACATCACCTGTAATATGAGGATAACATCACCTGGGAATGTTGTGGGGATTACATGAGATAATTAATGTATATAAATTGTCTAAGCTATAGTAATCATGTGTACTTCTTAGGGTATCCCTGTTTGGTTTAGGAAGACTGTATTTTGGGATTATTATGTTTTTATAAGTTCATAAACTTCCCATATATGCTCCTTGTATCATTTAGGATTAGTATTGGGATGTGCACACTTGGTGTGGTGGCTCCTGAAGTCCTTCTGGTTCCCTAGGAAGTAGTCCTTACTCTTATAGCTCAAGATGACTCTGGGCAGTAGGATGCAGGAAGAATCAACTCACTGTCCCTCTAAGAAGACTCCCATTAAGCACCATGTAAAACTTCTGCTTATGTTACATTGGCCAAACTATGATCAATAGGGCCATTCTTAGCTAGAAGGTGGGGAAATGTCATTTAGCTTGTGCATAGCTACCCTAAATAAAACTGGGGTTCTGTTACTGAGGAGAGAAGGGGAACTAGACTGCATGGTAGGCATCTTCTAGTCTTTACCACTGTGTTACCACTTTACCACCACAGAGTTCAACTAAAGTATTCCCTTAGATTTTTTTCGTTTTTTATTTCTGTAATTAGTAGAGTTAATGGGAATGTCCTTTTTAGAGTTTTTTTTTTCTCACTGCCCTTTGGTTACTTTTGATTCTGCTCTAATTCGATTCCCAACAGAGCTTTTCAAAAACAGTTAACTCTATTCCAATGAAAAGTATTTAGGAGTTTAAGCTCCTGTTTGTCATTCATTCATCCAATAAATATTTATTGAGTACTCATCATGTACAGGCTGCTGCGCATTATTATAGACAATGTGAGTCATCACTGACTGTGTTTCCTTTTTTTTGGGGGGGGGTTGGTTTTCTGAGTACACAGAGTTGAATTTGTGACTCAGCTGGACTGCGTACAAGTTTGTGACCTATCAGACTTTGTCCTTAGCCACGTAGTCTTCCCAGTTCCAGACCTGTGTAGCCTTGTATCTTGGAGTATGGGACAGGGAGGAAGAGGTTTTATGATTGGCAACTGTCAGGCCAGCATAAATTTAGGGGTACCAGAACGTCTCTTTGGTCCTTCCTGTATGCCTGTCCTACCTTTGTGCCAATGACTGAGTCAGAGATAGTTCTCAACCTTGTCTAGTTATCAGAATCACCCATTGAGCTTTTAAAAAGTACCTGGGATGCTCCCACCTGACATTTTGATTCAGTATCCTCAGATATAGTTTAAAAAGCTCCACAGGTACGCAGTCCCTGATCTATAATGGCTCAATTTACAATTTTTTCACTTTACACTGGTGAAAAAGCAGTACACATTCAGTAGAAACTGTACTTTGAATTTTGAATTTTGATCTTTTCCCAGACTAGCAGTATGCTCTTTTGTGATGCTGGGAAGTGGCAGCAAACATAGCTCCCAATCAGCCATCCAATCATGAGGTTAAACCAACGAGACTATAGTGTACTGTGTTGTCCACATTTTGGGGTTTATTTTAGTTCAATGCTTCAAACATTCTTCAGGTCTAGTGTGCTTTCAGCTGTGTGCACTAATGGTAAATACTCAACCAAACATTCTGTTTTTCACTTTCAGTATAGTATTCAATAATTTACACAAGATATTCAACACTTTATTATGAAATAGGCTTTGTGTTAGAATATTTTGCCCAACTGTAGGCTATAAGTACAGTAAAAATAAAAAAGGGAAAAAATTTTCTCCTTATGATTAGAACTTTACGGATTTATTCTTTTTACAAATTTCCTATGAATCATGTAGCAGTGCTAGCGACAGTCATCATGTGAAAATTTGTACCTTTTATTAACTTCCTCTAATTTCCCTCCCCCCACCCTTTGCCTCTGGTAACCACAAGTCTGATATCCTTTTCTGTGAGTTTAGGTTTTTAAAAAAGGTTTCACATGTAAATGAGATCATACAGTATTTGGCTTTCTGTCTGACTTATTTCACTTATTATAGCATAATGCCTCAGGTCCATTCATGTTGTCACAGATGGTGGGATTTCTCCATTTCTTATGGCTGAATAAATATTCTATTATGTATTTATGCCATCACTTCTTTTTTTTATAACTTTATTTTAATCATTGTTCAAGTACAGTTTTCTCCCCTTTACTCCCAATCCAGCCCACCCACCCCTCCCTCCCAG
>PVIA01008968.1:48096-65961 GCA_004024845.1 Tonatia bakeri
CTTAGCATAATGCTTTCCAGTTGCATCCATGATGTTGCAAAGGGTAGGAGCTCCTTCTTTCTTTCTGCGGCATAGAATTCCATTGTGTAAATGTACCATAGTTTTTTGATCCATTCATTTACTGATGGGCATCTAGGTTGCTTCCAACACTTAGCTATTGTAAATTGTGCTGCTATGAACATTGGGGTGCAAAGGTTCTTTTGGATTGGTGTTTAAGGATTCTTAGGATATAGTCCCAGCAGTGGAATTGCTGGGTCAAAAGGCAGATCCATTTTTAGTTTGCTGAGGAAGTTCCATACTGTTTTCCACAGTGTTTGTACCAGTCTGCAGAAAAATATGGAACACCTCACGAATTTGCATGTCATCCTTGCACAGGGGCCATGCTAATCTTCTCTGTATCGTTCCAATTTTAGTATATGTGCTGCCGAAGCGAGCACTATGCCATCACTTCTTTATCCATTCATCCACTGATGGACACTTAGGTTGTGTCCATGTCTTGACTATTGTAAATAATGCTGCCCTGAACATGGGCGTGCCAATATCTTTTTAACTTAGTGTTTTTGTTTTCTTTGGATATATTCCCAAAAGTAAAATTGCTGGATCATATGATAGTTCTATTTTTAATTTTTTGAGGATCCTCCATACTGTTTTCCGTAGTGGCTGCACCAATTCACATTCCCACTGACAGTGTACAAGGCTTCCCTTTCCTCCACGTCTGCACCAGCATTATTTCTTGTCATTTTGTTGATGGCCATTCTGACAGGTGTGAGGTGATATCTCGTGATTTTAATTTGCATTTCCCTAATGACTAGGGATTGTGAGCACCTTTCTATTAGCCTTTGGTATATCTTCTTTGGAGAGGCGTCTGATCAGGTCCTTTGCCCATTTTTAATGGTTATTTGTTTTTTTCTGTTGAGTTATATGAGTTCTTTATATATTTTGGATATTTACCCCTTAATAGATATATGATTTGCAAATATTTTTTGTTATTCCATAGGTCATCTTGTCACTTTGTTGGTGATTTCTTTTGCTGCTGAAAAGTTTTTTAGTTTGAGGTAGCGCCATGTGTTTTATTTTTCATTTTGTTGCTTGTGATTTAGGTGTCATATGAAAAAAATGATCACCAAGAACCAAGTCAAGGAAATTTACTTCTGTTTTCTTCTAGGAGTATCATAGTTTCAGGTTTTACATAAGTCTTTACTACATTTTGAGTTAATTTTTGTGAGTGGTATAAGAAATGGGTCCAGTTTCATTCCTTTAAAAGTAAAGATCCAATTATCTCAGCACCATTTATTGAAAAGGTTCTCTTTTCCTCGTTGAGTATTCTTGGCTCCCTTGTCAAATATTAGTTGATTTCCTGGCATTCTTAAAATATACTGAATCGAACTCACGGATCTCAAAGTTACTTCAAACCTCAAGATTCTGTTAGTTGACATTTGAGGATGTCCCAAGGCCTTTACTGTAAACCAGCTGTTATACTCTCAGGAGATGGGCTCAAAAGGGTCAGACCCCAGTAGTGCCTGGAGTTTTGCTTCTTTGTAAAACCCCCCATTGTTAACTTATTATTTTGTTATTTACCTTTTGTTCTCACAAAGTTCTGGCAAGGCTGACATCCAGAGCAGAACAACAACAATCCTTTTGGCACATTCATTTATAAATGAGTCATAGTCAAGTAACCTCTCTGACTTCTTGCTTTCCATTATTAGGTAATGGAGAATCAAGAAAAATGGAAAAGTTTACTCTTTGGTGGAGTAAGCTGACTCTTTGGTGCAGCCAAAGATTGTTAGAATTTTAAAGATGAAAGGGACTCTAGAGGAACAGTCCAGTCCTCTCATTTTACAGATGAAGGAAGTGAGTCTCAGTGACAATAAATGATTTTTGTAAAGGTTACAGAATACATAATGTTAGAACTAGAATTAAAGTCAGAGAAGTAAAAGAGTACACTTCTTCCCTAATTGCCCTTCCTTTCTTTTCAGAAACTATGAAAATGCATGCTTCTTTATTCCTTTTCTTTATAGTTTACAATTTAAAAACAAGAAGCTACCCTCGCCCCCCACCCCCCGCAAGCCATAATTGATTCAGAGACTGGAGAGAGGGAGACACACATTTTGAAAGTATAGTTTTAATTATTGGCTTAAGGAATAATAAACGAACATTTAAGATCATTTGACATATTTAGGATACATTGTCTTTCTTGAGCTTTTTTTCTGTCTTTTTTTTAGAGTATAGGCTGACAACTTTTGGGAGTATCTGTGTGAGGAGGTGGAGAGATTGAG
This sequence comes from Tonatia bakeri, assembly GCA_004024845.1. NCBI lineage: Eukaryota > Metazoa > Chordata > Mammalia > Chiroptera > Phyllostomidae > Tonatia > Tonatia bakeri. Next base: position 50,373 of record PVIA01008968.1, read on the forward strand.
CAAAAAAAAGATACATTTTTAAGTTTCATAGTCATCGATTTAATCACATTTCCTCATTCTCCTTAGCCTTTTCAACTAAACAATTGTGTATTGATTACCCCAGAAATTAATCTGCACTTGTTGGGTATTATTTTTAAGGTATTAAGGAGGTGGTAACTATGTCATTTTGATAAACATTATTTTATCCATGTTTCCTCAATTTGCCATAACATGTCATTTGATTATCCTAATGATCTAGTTGCAGCTATGTAAATGATATTTTTAAATGGACTTTGGTCTTAAACTGGGTATTTTCCTTATTGTTTCTAACTCTAATCAAAGCTGTGCTTTTGTATTTACACATAGGAAAAACTCTTATTGTACAGGAATCACCTACAGTGTTTATGTATTTTGGTAACTTAAAATCTGTGAAAAACTTGTGAAATGACTTAGTTAAATATACTGAATTCTGTCTAACAGCACATAGTTTTCCAAACCTTTTGCATTCTATGATCAAGAATGTTTGTTGTCCTTGTCTGCTTTTTGAAAAGAAAACATATTCTCTAATTTGTATCCCGAAGAGTCTGGTTTTGTTTTGAATCCATTCTTCTCAAAACTCTCTATTCTGAGTTTTATGGTGTTTTGATAAGTTAGCATTTCTAGGTGAATTATTTGTGTCAAATGACAAAAATCACACAATTTAATAACAAGTTTGATGTGCTTTATTTGAGGGAAAACAATCCATGCATTGTGGGAGTACAGAGGCTTGCAAGTGGTGGAGCACCCATCCCTTGGGTTCTTGGGCAAGGGCGAGTTTCGTAGTCATAGAAGCATTGCAGACGTGATTGGACAGGACATGACTGACTTTCCCTATAAGGCTGACAAATCGTGTTTTCTAGGTTAAGGTAAGCTAGATAAACTGAGTTGGAGGATTGTGACCAGTGTATGTTAGGTATCCTTGACAAGTGTTTCCCATAAGAGGAGGCTGACTTAGGTTTAGATTTGTGATGTGGACCAGGCCACTGGGGCAGCCTCCATTTTGTGGTTCCCAGTATACAGATTAACTTCATAATTTGTCAAAGTAATTTTTCTGTCAGTAATCAGATGAGCACTTTATAAGTCAAATTTAAAGTTTTTTTAAACAAAATATTATACTGTGATTTTTTCCTTATGCCCCCATACCCTCTTCTACCTCTACACTCCCCCTGCCATCACAACACTGTTGTCCCTCTCTTTTTTCCTTTTTTGCTCAATTCCTTCCCCCTCCCCACAGCTGTCAGCTTGTTCTCTATCTATGAGTCTGTCTCTATTTTGCTTGTTAGTTCAGTTTGTTCATTATAATCCACATATAAATGAGATCATATGGTACTTGTCTTTCTCTGATGGGTTTATTTCACTTAGCATAATATCTCCAGGTCCATCCATGCTGTCACAAAGGCTAGCATTTGCTACTTTATTATGGCTGAGTAGTATTCCGTTGTGCAAAGGTACCATAGCTGTTTTATGTACTCAGCTACAGATGGACCCTTGGGCTGCTTCCAAATCTTAGTGAGTATAAATAAAGTTGCAGTGAATGTGGGGTGCATATATTCTTTTGAATTAGTGTTTCTGGATTCTTCAGGTAAATTCCTGAAAGTGGATTCACTGGGTCATAGGCAGTTCCATTTTTTATTTTTCGAGGTAACTCCATACTGCTTTCCACAGTGGCTGTATCAGTCTGCATTCCCACCAACAGTGCATGAGGGCTAGCCTTACTCCACATCCTTGGTAACACTCATCATTTGTTGATTCATTGATGGTAGCCACTCTGACAGGTATGAGGTGATATCTCGTTGTGGTTTTAATTTGTATTTCTCTGATGATTAGTGACTTTGAAAATCTTTTCATGCCTAATGACCACCTGTATGTTCTCTTTGGAAAAGTGTCGAGTCAGGTCTTTTGGATTTTTTTTGGTATTGAGTTTTATACGTTCTTTATAAATTTTGGATATTAACCCTTTGTCAGATGTATCAGTGAATATGTTCTCCCATTCCGTGGGTTGTCTTTTTATTTTGTTGATGATTTCCTTTGCTATAGAAAACTTTTTAGTTTGATGTAGTCCCATTTGTTTATTTTTTCTTTTGTTTCCCTTGCCTGAGGAGATATATCAGAAAAAATATTGCTATGAGAAATGTCTGAGATTTTACTGCCTGTGCTTTCTTCTAGGATTTTTATGATTTTGAGTCTAACATTTAAGTCTTTATTCCTTTTTGAGTTTATTCTTGTGTGTGGTGTGAGAAGGTGGTCTAGTTTCATTTCATTTTCTTTGCATGTATCTGTCCAATTTTTCCAATACCATCTATTGAATAAACTCCTTTTAGTCCTTTTCTGCAGCCTGTCCAGGCTGGGCAGGTTCGCATGGGATTCAGGCAGATGGAAGGAAATTTGTGGAGCCTTTGGGATGTCTGAAATGCCTTTATTCCGGGGTAGGGTGATCCATGCGTGCCACAAGCGGTGAGTCTCACTGTGGGAAGCCCTGACTCCCTTACATACTTAAGTGCATACAAAGCCAGCAGGGTGCCCAGTATTATATAAGAGAGCATGAGTCTGTGTGTGTGGGCCCATACTCAAGGATATATGAATGCTGCTTAATCATAGTTGCCCAGACATCTGGGTGAAGGAACCTGACTGACTCCATTTTCTCTACAAGCCTATTTTTTGTACAGTTTTGGGCTTTCTATTCTGTTCCATGATCTATATGTCTGCTTTTTTCTAATATATTTTGTTGATTATGCCTTATAGTTGTCCCATTTCCCCTCCTCTCTGCACACCCCTCCCATCCACATTCTCCCCTCACCTTTAGTCCATGTTCATGGGTCATACATATAAGTTCTTTGGCTTCTATTTTTCCTATACTACCCCTAACCTCCCCCTGTCTATTTTCTACCTACCATTCATGCTGCTTATTCTCAGTACATTTTCCCCCTTCCCCCTCCTCCCACTCCCCTGTTGATAACACTCCATGTGATCTCCATTTCTTTGGTTCTGTTCCTGGTCTAGCTGTTTGCTTAGTTTGCTTTTGTTTTTGTTACAGGTGTGGTTGTTAATAATTGTGAGTTTGTTGTCATTGTATTGTTCATATTTTTTAGCTTCTTTTTCTTAGGTAAGTCCCTTTAATATTTCATATAATAAGGGCTTGGTGATGATGAACTCCTTTAACTTGAGTTTATCTGAGAAGCACTTGATCTGCCCTTCCATTCTAAATGAAAGCTTTGCTGGATAGAACAATCTCGGATGTAGGTCCTTGCCTTTCATGACTTGGAATATTTCTTTCCAGCCCCTTCTTGCCTGCAAGGTTTCTTTTGAGAAATCAGCTGACAGTCTGATGAGAACTCCTTTGTAGGTAACTATCCCCTTTTCTCTTGCTGCTTCTAAGATTCTCTCCTTCATTTTAATCTTGGCTAATGTAATTATGATGTTCCTTGGTGTGTTCCTCCTCGGGTTTACCTTCTTAGGGACTCTCTGAGCTTTCTGGACTTCCTGGAAGTCTATTTCCTTTGTCAGATTGGGGAAGTTCTGCTTTATTATTTGTTCAAATAACTTTTCCACTTGTTGCTATTCCTCTTCTCCTTCTGGTACCCTTATAATTTGGATGTTGGAACATTTAAAGATGTCTGGAGGTTCCTAAGCCTCTCCTCATTTTTTTGAATTCTTGTTTATTCATTCTTTTCTGGTTGGATGTTTCTTTCTTCCTTTTGGTCCTCACTGTTGATTTGAGTCCCAGTTTCCTTCCCATCACTCTTGGTTCCCTGTACATTTTTCTTTATTTCACTTAGCATAGCCTTCATTTTTTCGTCTAATTTGTGACCAAATTCAACCAATTCTGTGAGCATCCTGATTACCAGTGTTTTGAACTGTGTATCTGATAGGTTGGCTATCTCTTCATTGCTTAGTTGTATATTTTCTGGAACTTTGATCTGTTCTTTCATTTGGGCCATATTTTTTCCCCTCTGCTTGCCCATTAGTTAGGGGCCAAGCCTTAGGTGTTCACCAGGTCAGGGTATCCCTCATTGCTGCTTTATGACACTGTATGAGGGGGAGGGGTTAGAGAGGGAACAATGGTGCTTGCTCCGTTCTCTGCCAGTTTTCAGTCACTTCCCCCACTACCCACAATCAAATTGGGCAGTTCTGGTGCTGATTCCGTTTGTGTACATTCTAGGACCCTGTGGGTCTCTCCAATGAACTCTCCTGTGAGGCTGGGAGTTTCTCCCGCTGCTGCCTCTACTGCCACGGGTATTTTCAATGAGTGGTTTGAGGCTTTATTTCCCCGTGATGGAGCTCTGGGCTGTGAGGTCTGTCTCGCTCCCAAGTAGTTTCTCCCAGTGTATCTGCGCGTGAATGTGGGACTGCGTGCTCCACCAGTTGCTGCCTTGCATGCCCAGTCTGCCAGCTGCCACCTTGCTGTGAGTCCTCTGCGCCCAGCTGCCCATCTCCGCCCCTCATATGGTCTGGATGAATGTTTCTTCTTTAACTCCTTGGTTGTCAGACTTCCGTACAGTTCAATTTTCTGTCAGTTCTGGTTGTTTTTTGTTTTTAAATTGTTGTTGTCCTTTTGGTTGTGCAAGGAGGCTCCGTGTGTCTACCTATGCCTGCATTTTAGCTGGAAGTCCACAAATTGCCTATATGTCTGTTTTTAAGGCCAGTAGCATGCTATTTTGATTGCTAAGGCCTTGTAGTATAGTTTTATATTAGGTAGTGTGATTCCTTCAACTTTCCTCATCTTTCTCAAGATCACTGTTGGTATTTGGTGTCTTTTGTGGTTCCATATAAATTTTTGGAATATTTGTTCTGGTTCTGTGAAATACACCATTGGTATCTTGATAGGAAATACACAACATCTGTAGATTGCTTTGGGTAGTATGGACATTTTAATGATGTTAATTCTTCCTATCTGTAAACACAATATATGCTTCCACGTTTTTGTATCTTCTTCAGTTTATGTGTTCAGTTTCTTATAATTTTCTGAGTACAGGTCTTTTACATCCTTTGTTAAAATCATCCCTAGGTATATTGTATTTTTTTAAAGCAACTGTGAATGGGATTGCTTTCTTAGCTTCCCTTTCTAATATTTTATTGTTGGTGTATAAAAATGCAACCAATTTCTGTATATTAATTTCATATACTGATATTTTACTGAATTCATTTATCAGTAAATGAATTCTGTATATTCATTTCACCGATTTCTGTATATTAATTTCATATACTGATATTTTACTGAATTCATTTATCAGTTCTGATAGTTCTCGGTAGAACTTTAGAGTTCTCTATATACAGTATCATGTCATCTGCAAATAATGACCATTTTATTTCCTCTTTTCCAATTTGGATGCCTTTCATTTCTTCTCATCTGAGTGCTGTGGCTAGGACTTCCAGTTTTATGTTGAGTAAGAGAGGTGAAAGCAGACATCCCTATCTTGTTCCTGATCTTAAGGGGAATACCTGTAGTTTTTGCACAGTCAGTGTGATGTTAGCTGTGGGTTTGTCATATGTGGCCTTTATTACATTGAGGTGTGTTTCCTCCATTCCCACTTTGCTCAGAGTTTTTATCATAAATGGGTGCTGGCTTTTATCAAATGCTTTTTCCACATCTATTGTTATGATGATGTGGGTTTTATTCTTCATTTGGTTGATGTGTATCACTTTTATTGATTTGTGGTATTGTACCAGCCTTGCATCCATAGAATAAATCCCACTTGATCATGTTGTGTGATTTGTTTTAGCTTATTTCTAGATTTGGTTTGCTAATATTTGTTGAGGATTTCAGTATCTATGTTCATCAGGGATATTGACCTATACTGTTCTTTCTTGTAGTGTCTTTATCGGGTTTTGGAATTAGGATAATGCTGGACTCATAAAGTGAACTTGGGAGTCTTCCCTCCTCTTGAAGTTTTCAAAATAATTTTAGAAGGAGAAGTGTTATTTCTTCTTGAAATGTTTGGCAAAATTCACCTATTGGTCCAGGGTTTTTGTTTGTTGGGAGTTTTTTGATTACTGCTTCAATTTCACTAGTTGTAATCTATCTATTCAGATTCTCTGATTCTTCCTGATTTAGTTTTGGAAGATTGTATGCTTGTAGGAATTTATCCATTTTGTTCAGGTTGTCCAATTTGTTGGCATATAGTTGTTCATAATATTTTCTTACAGTCCTTTGTATTTCTTTGGTGTTAGTTGGTATTTCCCCTTTTTCATTTCTCCCATCCAAGTACTAACCAGGCCCGACCCTGCTGAGCTTCCGAGATCAGACGAGATCGGGAGCGTTCAGGGTGGTATCGCTGTAGACCCCTTTTTCATTTCTGATATTGTTTATATGGGTTCTCTCTCTTTTTTTCTTGATGAGTCTGGTTAAAGGTTTTTCAATTTTGTGTTTTTTGTCAAAGAACCTGGTCTTGTTTCATTGATTTTGTATTATTGACTCTATTTTATTTCTACTCTAATTTTTATAGTTTGCTTACTTCTACTCACTTGGGGCTTCCCCCCCGCCCCACTTCCTTTAAGGGTAAAGTTAGTGCTTTTTCTTTTTTCTTGAGATAGGCCTAAAATGCTATGAATTTCTCTCTTAGGGCTGCTTTCTCTGTTTCCCACAGATTTTGGGTTGTTGTGTTCTAAATTTCATTTGTTTCCAGGTAGTTTTTGATTTCCTCCTTGATCACATTGTTAACCTGTTCATTGTTTAGTAACATGACACTTAGCCTCGTTGTCTTTGTGTGTTTTTCAATTTACCTTTTGTGCTTGATTTATAGTTGTATAGCATTGTGGTCAGAGAAGATGCTTGATATGATTTCAGTCTTCTTAAATTTATTGAGGCTTGTTTTGTGTCCTAGCATGTGGTCTCTCCTGGAAAATGTTCCATGTGCGCTTGAAAAGATTGTACCTATATTCTGCTGCTTTGGGCTAAAATGCTCTGAAGATATCAATTAAATTCACTTGATCTAGTGTGTCCTTTAAGGCCACTGTCTCCTTGTTGATTTTCTGTCTGGAAGAGCTGTCCTTTTGTGTCAATGGGGTGTTAAGAATCCCTAAGTATGGCTGTATTTATGTCAGTCTCTCCGTTTATGTACATCAAGATTTGCTTTACATATTTAGGTGCCTCTGTGTTGGATTATAAATGTTTAGAAGGGTCTATATTCTCTTGTTGGATTGCCCCCTTTATCATTGTATAGCAGCCTGCTTTGTCTCTCACTATATGATGTGTGCAGTCTCGGCTCTCCTGGCTGGCTGTGTGCACACGAAACACTGTGGATGGCTCGTCGAAACACGAGAAATAATCATGCAGAGAAAGAGTTTTCTGTGGGGAAGTAAAGAACAGAGTGGCCACTCTCCAAGTCGGTGAGCCCCCTTTCTTTACTCCAGTGGGTTTTTATTGAGAAAGTAGACACAGTTTGTGGATTGACAGTCTGGCAGAAGGGATCAAAGGGAACACGTAATTTACAAAGATGTTATCAGAGTTTCTGTTGTGATTCCAGGCAGAGATTGGAGTTTTATCATATGAAAGGACTATAGGTTCCAAAGGTTTCCTGTCTGTGCCTTCAAATTCCAAGTTAATAACATCCTCCAGCAAACAGACCTCACAGGATCTTGCATATTCTATGTCCCAGGCCTGATTACCCGGGGATCCGCCGTCTCTGGTCTGAGCTGCCCCCTTTGGCTGTTTGCTAAGCCCTGAGAAGGGCAGGAGACAGAGGCAGCAAGGAGACTTGGATTTCTCACATCTGAGTACAAAGACTCAGGCTAAGAGGGGGCAGGGGTTGATGTCGATCACCCCTTCCTTTCCACAGCTCCTTCATTTATTTCCACAGTCTTGTGAGTCTCTTCCCAGAGGCCTTTACGTGATCAGAACCTGGCTTAGGTTGCCCCTCCCTTGAGGAATCTTACCTGTCATTGGTAACTGATCAAGCATTTAAAGGCCAGGCACAGAACAGGTAGCGTTCATGCCAGAGGAGTAAGTTTTTGTCTCCTTAGTGGCTCCTGATCTGGAGGTCTCTCACTCAGCCTAAGTCACAGGGGGTCACAGCTTCCTGAGACCAGGCAGGGCGGTCCCCAACAACTATAGCCTTGGTAATTTTTTTAAAAAAGTTTTTATTTTTAGAGAGAGGTGAAGGAGGGAGAAATAAAGGAAAAGAAACATTGCTGTGTGAGAGAAATATCCATTAGTTGCTTCCCACACACCCCCAATTGGGGACTGGCCCACAACCCAGCATGCTCTGATGAGGAATGGAACCAGTGACCTTTTGCTATGTGTGACAATGCCCAGTCCCTTGAACTACATCAGTCAGAGGTAGCCTTGGTTTTAAAGTCTTTTTATCACAAATAAGTATTGCTGCCCCAGCTTTTTTTCCCTTTCCGTTTGCATGAAATGTCTTTTGCCATCCCTTTACTTGTACTCTGTGTGTATCTTCTGTTCTGAGGTGGGTCTCTTGAAGGCAGCATATATATGGGTCTTGTGTTCTTATCCATTCAGCTACTCTATGTCTTTTGCTTGGAGCATTTAAGCCATTTACATATAAAGTGATTAGTGATAGGTGTGTATACAATTGCCATTTTAAAACTATGTTTTTCTATTTTCTTCTTCTCTTCCTCCTCCCCATCTTCCCCCTTTCACATTTCTTGTAATACTGGTTTGGTGATAATAGACCTTTTTTAAAAAAAAGATTTTATTTATTTATTTTTGGAGAGAGAGGAATGGAGGGAAAAAGAGAGGGAGAGAAATATTGATGTGAAAGAGAAACATCAATTGGTTGCCTGTTGCACGCTCCTCAGCCAAGACAGAACCTGCAACCCAGGCATCCACCCTAACCAGGAATCGAACAGGTGACCTTTCGCTTTGCACGATGACACCCTACCAACTGAGCCACACCCATCATGGCGGTAACAAACTTTTAGCTTTTTCTTGTCTACACAGCACTTTATTTTTCCTTCATTTAAAATTTTAGCCTTGTTGCATAAAATAGCCTTGGTTGTAGGTCCTTGTTTTCATCACCTGGAGTATTTCGTGACAATGCCTTGTGGCCTGAAATGTTTCTGTTGAGAAATCAGCTGGTAGCCTCATGGAGCTCCCTAGTAGGTAACTAATTGCTTTTCTTTTGCAGCTTTTAAGATTTTCTTTTTGTCTTTAATCATTGCCTTTTTAATTATGATATGTCTTGGTGTGTGCCTCTTTGGGTCCATCTTGTTGGAACTCTGTGCTTCCTGGACTTGTGTGTCTTTTTTCTTCACCATGTTAGGAAATTTTCAGTCATTATTTCTTCAAATAGGTTCTTGATCCCTTACTTTCCCTCTTCTCTTTCTAGTACCCCTATGATGTGGATGTTATTACACTTCATGTTGTCCCAAAGGTTCCTTAAACTAGTCTCATTCTTTAATTTTTTCTTCTTTTTTTGCTCTTCTAATTGGGTGTTTTTTTCTACCATGTTTTTCAAATCTCTCTTTTTATCCTCTGCTCTATCTAACCTACTGTTTATTCCTTCCAGTATATCATTTATTTCAGATACTGCATTCTTCATTTCTGACTGGTCCTTTTTTATGGTTTCTATGTCCTCTTTCATGTTGTTGAGCATTTTTATAATCATTACTTTGTACTCTATATCTGATTCCCAGTCTTGGTAGGGTGCCCTTATGTAGTAAGTATCCTGTGGGAACCAGTGGTGTAGTCTCTCCGATCACCTGAGCTGGGTGCTCTAGGACTGTCTCTTGGGCATGTTATGTGGGCTCTCCTGTTGTAATTGAGTCTTGATTGCTATTGGCTAATTCTTGTGTAGTGTTAACCCTCAGTCTGGCTGACTGTGAGTGAGGATCAACCCTAAACATGGTATACAAGCCGCTGTGCAAGTATTGATTACACGAAGTGGAATTCCCCTCAGCAGGGTTTGGCGCCTACTGACATCTCCCTGGGGATAAGCTATTGTGAAGCTTACTGAATCCTGTGCTGTTTGGAGCTGCCCACTTGGTATATTGATTCTGGTTCTCATTAGAGTGACTGTGGTACAGAATTATATGAGATGTTGCCTGTGACTCCCAATAGGTTGGGCAACCTATTGGGACCTCTCAGTGATGCACATCTGTGGCTCCTCCTTCTTGGCCTGGTCGCATGCTGAAAGGACGAAGTTGCACACCAAGGCCAGCTTTTATGAGTACCAGGCTGGGAGAGGGCCAGCTGAAGTCTAAAAACACCTAGAGATCTGCCTTCACCTGTGGGCTGGCTGGTAGGCATAAGCACTGAAAGTACCTCCAGCTGTACTTTCATTCATCAGGACCTATGCTCCATGGAGTGGGGCTATTGCTTCCTGCTAGGCAGAATGCTGCATGAGGAGAGTGATCTGCCTGAGGAAGATGGCTTCTGCAGTATGGGGATTGACCAAGCACACGGATCCTAGTGTCTGACCCTTCAGCTCTCTCCCCAGAGCCACCAACCCCAGACTCTCCTCATGTAGCTCTAGTCTGCTCTACCCTCCCTCCTCTGGAACAAAATTCTGTGTGTTGGCCCTTTAAGAGGGTGGCTGCATCTCTAGCTGTCTCTCCTTAGCGTAGAGAAGCCCTGTTGCTTTTCACAGCCAAATGTTATTTGGGAACCTTTCCAGGTATCAGTGCTCTTAGCTGGGGAGCCTTGGGGTTTAGAGCCCACACTTTTCATGGGAGCCCCCTCCCCACCAGCATTGGAGATATCCCTCCAGAACTTCAGCTGCCACCTGTTGGAGCCCAGCCAGCCCCCTCATGCCTCTGCACTTCCTACAAGTCTTGATGTAGCTTCTTCTGAAAGTCCTTGGTTATAAGGCTTCTCTCCAGCTAGTCTTCAGTTGGTTATTAAGAATGATTTTTCTATAATTTAGTTGTAATTCCAGTTTTGGTCCTGGAAGGAGGTCAGTGTAGCAGCCACCTATTCCAATGGCATCTTGACTCTTTATATTGTGATTTTTATAAAGGATAAGGAAACTTAGACTTTTTATAAACCTTCTTTAAGAAATAACTTTATTTTTCACTTACAATTAACATACAGTATTACATTAGTTTCAGGTATACAACATAGTGATTACATATATACCTTACATGGTGGTCACCCTGATAAATCTCATACCTATCTGACACTGTACAGAGTTATTAGAGTAATACTAACTGTATTCTCTGTGCTGTACTTCACATCTCCATGACTGTTTATAACTGGCAATTTGTACTTCTTAATCTCCTCCCTCTTTTCAGGCACCCCCTAACCCCCTCCCATCTGGCAACCATCAGTTTGTTCTCTTTATCTATGAGTTTGTTTCTCTTTTGTTTGTTTGATTATTCTGTTTTTGGATTCCACATATGAGTGAAATCATACGGTATTTGTCTTTTTCTGTGTAATTTCACTTAACATAGTACCCTTTAGGTCCATCCATGTTGTCACAAATGGCAAGATTTCATTCTTTTGTATGACTGAGTAATGTTGTATTATATATATGGATCTTCTTTATCCATATGTTAATGAATGGGCACTTGGGTTTCTTTCATATCTTGACTATCATAAATGATGTTCCAATGAACATATGGGTGCATATGTCTTTTTGAATTAGTGTTTGGATTTCTTTGATAAATAGGCAAAAGTGTAATTGCTGGGTCATATGATAGTTTAATTTTTTTGAGGAACCAAAGTACTTTTTTTTTTTACATAAAGTTTTAAAGTTGATTTTATAATGAGAGAGGACGAGAGAGAGACAGAGAGACAGTGAGAGAGATGGACATTGATTTGTTGCTTTACAATTTTATGTATTCATTGATCTTGTATGTACCCTGACCGAGGATTCAACCCACAAACCTTCACTTATCAGGACAATGCTCTGAATCACAGGTGGTGAACACAAGGCAAGTCCCGCAGGCTGAATCTGGCTCTCCACCTTGTTTTATCCAGCCTGGCGCCTTGTTTCTACCCAGTGGCAGTGCCGAGCTCCTTGCCCCTAGTTAAGGAGTAGTTACATTTATACAGTCCTAAAATTACATTCGGACCTTTGAAGGCAACCACTAGGCTGATGTGGCCCCTGGTCAAAATGAGTTTGACACCCTCTAGAGCTCTAAATACTCTAACTGGCTGAACTACTTGGACAGGGCCTACATAAAATTGTTATGGCAAGAAGAATTTCAGTAGTCTGAGTTTTGAAATCTTAACTCTAGAATGTTACCTTTCACCTGAAAACAACTCACTTGCATCTAAAGATTCTAGTTATTATTTATTCTTTTACTAACCATAAATAATATAATAAAAGTTTATATTTGTATAGTGCTTTGAAATATTAACCTGTGATCTCATTGCTCCACATTACAGTCCTTCACAGAGATATTTAGGAGTTGTCTTTATTTAACAGATGAGTAATCCTGTTCAGAAAGGTTGTTCTTCTCCTCAGTACCTCTAGTTAATGATAGACTTGACATCTGGTGTTCGACTCCCAACTAATGTTCTTTTCACTTTTGTGAAGATAAATTGTTTGGTGAGATGTATAGATTTATGTTATATATAAATACTTCTAAAAGTATATATGCATATGTGTATATGCTAACATATTTTAGACTCAATTGTTACTAAAAATTGTTACAACTTACTTTTAGTGTGTATGTAGGTAGGTGCTGTATATTAAGCTGTTTTGCTTTCCTTTAGCTTTTTAGCAAAACTGGTTGTTAAGTCAGTAAAGTGAATTAAAACTGAAACTCACTGATAACAAACAGTGCAGTCCTTTCTTCTTTGGTGTATTTGTGTACACGCCTCCCACAGAACATTGTTACTTTCATTTTCTAATGAACTTCCCAGCTTGGACATACCTACTCTCTCACCAGTCTCCCAAATGCCTATAGAGCAAGGGAAGAGTGTATTGCATGTGAAGAATGGGGACAATTTAATTTAACCTACCAAAGCATTTTGCAGATCCTTCAATGAATTGAAAATTTCATTAGCTATGCAATCTAGCATTGTATTAAAAGGACTCATTTCTTCACTAGAGGTAGGAGAGCTAATATAAAATTGTGAATTTAGTGTTATTTTCCATATCTGGAAAAACAGTTCTGAATATTTTCCAGCTTTAATGTATCTTTGTTGGTATGTAATGGATGTTACTCAACTAGTATTTATTAAATGACAACTCTAGGAATGATGATTTGCAGTGTCATGATTTATGTTATGTGGCAGCCCCAAACATACATGGTAGTATTGTATTTTTTCTTTATTTTTGTGAATGATAAAACAATGCATTCAGTTCTAGGCAGCTGACAAATCTTAAATGTCAAAGAAAGAAAGTATGAAACAGCTATTTTTGAAATAGGGAATTCATGGTTTTTGAAAGTATTTTACCCATGTGTATAGTTATTGAAGTAAAAATATTTGTACTTGGCAGACTTGTGTTTACCAAATGTCACAGAGATAAGTTTAGAAATATGAGGTTAATTCATTTTGTTATTAAAAGTAGGCAGTTAATCTTCAAAGAAATGTAGAGAATGTAGTTGATAATTACTAGATGGGATTCATGTTGTCCTTTTTTGTAACAAATTGTTCTTTAAAATTAAACATATTTTATATTTCACTTATTATAGGGCTTTGCTACAACTCAGTTTTCTTCTGGATTCTAGCTTTGAAGGTCCAGACATAGCTGTTGTTTACAAATGTGCTGTTGTTCACAGAGAAGAGGAGGGCTAGCAAATTAGTCATTGTTCTGATTATATTTAATTATCTAATGTTTGTACTCCTGTGCCAACATATATATTTTTATATATAAAGTGGTGTTTTTTACAAATTTGAAGACAGACACATTTGAACACCACTGCTATCAGGATATGTCATAATGTATAACAATTAAATTGATTAACATTTTTATTTTCTTAGTGGCACATAAAATAACAGTGTGCCTTATAATTCATGTTTTCTTAAACTGGATGAAAACTATTATAATGTAAAGATCTTTATCAACTTTGGAACTCCCTTTTGAAAAACAGGTTGTTTATAATTTGTATATACGTATGAGTATGCTCATCTTTCGCTTACTGTTTGCCTAAAAGCAAGGCAAAATTTTCACTTGTTAATTTTGGAGACAGGTATGTAACAAAAGTAATGAGAAATTTGCTACATTTAATTAAGGAAACTGCAGTGTAAACATGTCAAGGGGTTTGTTTGAATTTGCAAGGCTGAAAACTAGTTAATAGCACCCACTCTTCCTTATGTGGATGTAAGAAATGTCCAAACCCATAGAGAATTTTTATGTTTATATGAGTCAAAGTGACAACAATTGCCAGGAAGCAAAAACTCAATAGAATGAGAAAGTGCTCCAAAGAATGGGAATTTGCAGTTTATTTTATACGTTAGAATCAAAGGAAGAAACATTAAGGGGATGTTACATGAAATTCATTGGTGGTAAGTTAGAGAGGTGGGAGAAATCGAAGTGGGGAAATTTCTGAGCTTGAATAAAGAGTGAAACAGAGAGACAAGTACTACTTTTACATTGGCAGGTACAGGATAGTTAATAATTAACATTTATAGTACATAGAGATGGTATGTGGCTGGACAAGATAACAGTGAGGGTTTCTGTGGTTCCTTCCTCTGGTGCAGTGGGTGTACCCTGAGGGGTCTGGGAGAAGGAGAGTTTTGACATTCCAAAACATGTTATTTTAGATCCAAAAGGCAATAGACAGGCTCAGTTAAGGTAAAGGTTGACCTTTGTCTAGGAAGCTAAATGCCTAGGCTGTGACTACCAGCCATGACTCACTTTTAGTTAAGAAATTTTAATTTCAGACTATTCTATGTGGTTACTTTAGGTCTCTGAGTGTAGAAGGCCCACCATGAAGACCTCTCGTGAGCTTGTCTGGTTTAGTATGTGGCCCTTTTTCATCCACACTCATTTCTAGTTTTCTTACCATTTTCTCTTTGATGTTTAAGGATGGCGCTTGTGAGATTGAGTCTGTATCCACTGCAGAGTGACTAGAAGGCTGGTATCCTGTGACCCAGCAGCCCTCAGGCAGGCTCTTGAGAAGATCCATATACCTGTGGGCCAAGGCTTACTTTGTTGCAGGAGCACACTCACTGAATGGACTTCCAGTAATTTTCCTCCAAATGAACAAGTCCAGATTGTCACGGTTCAGGTTTTTTTGTACTTCCATTCCTTCCCAACATTTCATTCTTTTTTTTTTTTAATTATGTTTTTATTTTAATTCTTTATTTTATTGATTATGCTATTATAGTTGGCCCATTATCCCCCTTCACTCCCCACCACCCGGCCCATCCCCTCCCACCCACATTCCCCCCTTTAGTTCATGTCCATGTGTCATAAGTTCTTTAGTATCTACATGTCCCATACTATTCTTACCTTCCCCTGTCTATTTTCTACCTACTGTCTTTGCTACTAATTCTCTATATCTTTTCCTCCTCCCTCCTCCTCCTACTTCCCTGTTGCTAACCCTCCATTTGATGACTTTTTTTTTACTGTTCATATTTTTAATCTTCTTTTTCTTAGGTAAGTCCCTTTAACATTTCATATAGTAAGGGCTTGGTGATGATGAACTCTTTTAACTTGGCCTTGTCTGAGAAGCACTTTATCTGTCCTTCCATTCTAAATGAAAGCTTTGCTGG
>PVIA01008969.1:0-53057 GCA_004024845.1 Tonatia bakeri
ACAACAAACTTACCACTATCAACAACTAAACCCCCAAAAATAAAATAAAAGCTAAGCAAACAACAAGAATAGGACCAGAACCAGAGAAATGGAGATCACATGGAGGGTTTCAGTGGGGAGAGGGAGAATGGGGAAGGAAGGTACAGGGAATAAGAAGCATAATTAGTAGGTAAAATATAGACAGGGGGAGGTTAAGAATGGTATAGGAAACACAGAATTCAAAGAATTTATATGTACAACCCATGGATATGAACTAAGAGGGGGAATGTTGGAGGGTTGGGGGTGCAGGACATAGGGGATAGAAAAAATTGGGAAAACTGTAATAGCATAATCAATAAAATATACTTAAAAATACCAATGGCATATTTCACAGTTCTAGAACAAATACTCCTAAAATTTATATGGAATCAAAAAAGACCCTGAAGAGCCTCAGCAGAGCCTCTTGAAAAACAGGAACAAAGTTGGAGGGATCATAATACCTGATATCAAACTAGACTACAAGGCCACTGTAATCAAAAGAATCTGGTACTGGCATAAGAACAAACATAGATCAATGGAACAGAATAGAGAGCTGAGAAATAAAGCCACGCCTTTATGGTCAATTAATACTTAATAGAGGAGGCAAGAGTATACAATGTAGTAAAGCCACTCTTTTCAATAAATCACGATGGAAGAACTGGACTAGAACTTGCAAAAAAATGAAACTAGACTAGAAACTTATACCATAGAGCAGAATAAATTCAAATGGATATAAGACTTAAATATAAATCACGATACCATTAAAATTCTAGAGGAAAACATAGGCAGTAAAATTTTGGATTTCTTTTGTAACAATATTTTACCAATATATCTTCTAAGACAAGGGAAATAAAAGAAAAAGTAAACAAATAGGACTATATCAAACTAAAAAGGTTCTGCATAGCTAAAGAAACCATCATCAAAATGAAAAGGGATTCCATCATATGGGAGAACATATTTACCAATGATACATTGGACAAGGGTTTAATATATAAAATATATAAAGAACCCATGTAACTCAACGCCAGAAAGACAAACAATCCAATTAAAAAATGGGCAATGGATCTGAACAGATACTTCTCCAAGGAGGACATACAGAGGGCCCAGAGACATGAAAAAAATGCTCAGCATCACTAGCCATAGGAGAGAGACAAGACCACAATGAGTTGTCACCTCACACATGCCAAAATGGCAACAGCCCCGGCTGGTGTGGCTCAGTGTATTGAGTACTGGCCTGTGAACAAAAGGGTTACTGGTTCAATTCCCATTTGGGGCACATGCCTGGGTTCTGGACTGCGTTCCCCGGTGAAGGGCATACGAGAGGCAACCACATACTGATGGTTTGATTACTAGTCGGCACGTTGCAGGTCAGATTCCCACTTGGAGGCATGCAAGAGACAACCACACATTGACATTTCTCTCCCTCTCTTTCTCCCTTCTACTCTCTTTAAAAATAAACAGATACAATCTTTTAAAAATTTAATAAATCAACAAACAACAAGTTCTGGTAGGATGTGTAGAAAAGGGAACCCTAGTGCACTGTTGGCAGGAATGCAGGCTGGTGCGACCACTCTGGAAAACATTATGGAATTTCCTAAAAAAATTAAAGATGAAACTGCCTTTTGACCCAGCAATTTCACTTTTTGGAATATGCCCTAAGAAATCTGAAACACTAATGAGAAATAATATATGGACCCCCATGTTCAAAGCAATGTTATTTACACCAGCCAAGATGTGGAAGCAGCCTAGGTACCCATCAGTAGATGAGCGGACAAAAAAGCTGTGGTACATTTACACGATGGAATACTATGAAGTAGTAAAAAGGAGTTCTTTTGCAACAGCATAGATGGAACTGAAGAATAGTATGCTAAGTGAAATAAGCCAGTCAGTGAAAGACAAATACCATATGATCTCACTTATAAGTATAAGCTAATGAACAAAATAAATTAGTGAGCAAAGTATAATCAGAGTAATAGAGATGTGGAACAGGCTGACAGCTGTAAGAGGGGATGGGCAAAGCAGCAGCTAGATGAAAGAACATGAAGGGATTAGTCAAAGAACATTATGCATGACCCATGAACATGGACAATGGTGTGGGGATTGAAGGGAATGTGGGTGCTGTGAAGGGAGTAAAGGGAGAAAATTGGGACAACTGTAATAGTATATAAATAAAGTATTTAAAAGATAAAAATGTAGCAGCACCTAGACACAATGGAATATTACTTGGCCATAAAAGAGGGAAATCTAACCATTTGAGACAGCATGGATGGACCTAGAGTGTATTATGCTCAGTGAAATAAGTCAGTCAGAGAAATACAAATAGCATATTATCTCACTGATCTGTGGAATCTAAAGAATATAAATGAACAAAGAAAATAGAAACAGACTCATAGACAGAGAACAAACTGATGGTTGCTATAGGGGAAGGTAAAAAAGGTGAAGGGATTGAGAACAAACTGGTAGTTACTAAATGGTCATGAGGATGTAAAATGCAGCATAGGGAATATAGTCAGTAATATTGTATTAACTGTATGGTGTCAAGTAGGTACTGGAAATAGTGGGGGTAACACTTTGTAAAGTATATGACTGTCTAACCACTATGCTGTACACTTGAAACTAATGCAAAATAATATTGAATGTAAATCATAATAGATAAGATTATGAAATAAAAAATAAAAACAACAACAAGAAAACGATTGTTGCTTTATTCCAGAGGATGTAATAAAGGAGTCCTTTAGGTTGAGGCTATTATTTCTGCTTGAGGAAATCTAGGGGCATTAGGCTAATTTTTGAATTTCTCAGTCTGAGGGGGTTTGGATTTCCTGAGTGAGAGCAATTAGGGGGTCTCACAGAGGACAGTTTTAGTTCTTATCTCTACCCTAAAGGGATTTCCCCCAAAGACTTTAAATCGTCCATCTTGCAGATTAACTTGCAGATTATTGGGAGGTAGAGCAAAGATCCAACCACTCTACATTCTGCAGAGGTTCCCCACTTTTCTACGTGATATCCCTCCCCGCTTAATGTGTTTAGGCCTGACCCTCAGAGAGAACCTACCTCGGAAGAAGTGAAGCGGTTGTGAAGGCTTGTTTCATGCCGAGATGAAAACGTGCCACTCGGTCAATCAGTCGATCAACTAACCTTAGCAGTTAGTGAACTTAATTTGGCTATCAGAGGACAGGATAATAGAGTGGGAATGGAGGCGAGAGGGGTCTATCGGTCCAGCTTCTCGAGCCTAGAATGTCGTATTAAAATGGGTGGAGACAATAATTTTCCCGCTTACAAGCAAAGGTTACATTCCCGTTGCAATTGGCTACTTCAAGTTCCGTAGTGTCGTCACTACGCATGCTCAGATGTTCCCTTTCCATTCAGCCTTTGTCCTCCGGCACTCTTTAGTGCCTATTATTTATTTTATTTTACTTTATTTTATTTTTTAGCTTAAAAAATTCTAAAGTGTCTAATATTTAATATATAGATTGTAGGAGGCGGGCTACCTGCTCAAATCGTTCCCTTGACTCTACAACTTCTTCAGATACCAAGTCTTTCCTAGGACCTCCTACGACCTTTCCAGTAAGCAGAGAACTTAAACTGTGTGTTTTAAAATCAGCTTTTTATATGTGTTTTTTTTCCCTAGAAGAGTCAATAACCAAAAACATTTTATTTATCTTTTTAAAAAACGTTGACATTATATATCTCTGGCATTTCCCCCCCTTTGCCCACCTCCACCCAAGCCCTGCCCATGTCCCCTCCCCTAGCTTTCACCGGACTGTTGTCTGTGTCCATGGGCTGTGCATATATGTTCTTTGGCTAATCTCTCCATTTTCGTTTATTCAGTAACCCCCTTCCTTCCCTTCTGAGTTGTCAGTTTGTTCCATGTATCCATGCTTCTGGTTCTATTTGGCTTGTCAGTTAATTTTGTTCATTAGATTCCACATATAAATCTTATCATATGGCATTTGTCTTTATCTGACTGATTTATTTCCTTTAGCATAATTATCTCCAGATCCATCCATGCTGTTGCAAAGGATAAGAGTTCTTTCTTTTTTACAGCCATGTAGTATTCCATTGTATAAATGTACCACAGCTTTTTTGTCCACTCATCTAATGATGAGCACTTGGGCTGCTTTCAGATCTTGGCTATTGTACATAACACTGTTATGAACATGGGGGTGCATATATTCTTTCTGACTGGTGTTTAGGGATTCTTAGGTCATATTCCCAGAAGTGGGATCACTGGGTCTAAGGCAGTTTCATTTTTAATTTTTGACAAAAATCCATACTGTTTTCCCCAGTGGCTGCACCATTTTGTATTCTCACCAACAGTTCACTAGAGTTCCCCTTTTCTCCACTTACTTGCTAGCACTTATTTGTTGATTTATTGATGGTAGTGATTCTGGCATGTGTGAAGTGATACCTCGCTGTAGTTTTGATTTGCGTATCTCTGATGATTAGTGACCTTGAGCATTTTTTCACATGTCTATTGGTCATCTGTATGTCCTCTTATTAAGTAAACCACTTCTGCAGAAGCAAAGATTTCCTGATGTTGAGGTTTCAAGACATTTCTCAGGTGGATCAGTCTTATCAGCAATTTTGAGATAAAAACAGGGATAGGATTGCTCTGAGTGTGACTTAAAGTATGTCTTCATGTCAGCCAAATGTGGTCTGCTGGGGCAGAACTTGAGGGAAGTGACTGTTCAGGAAACCAGAGTATGTCTGCACAAGTGGGTCTCTTAGGTTCCAGCTCAATACAAGGATAAAACCTTTATGGTCAGGAAGAATCAGTAATCAGTACACCTTATGCCCTACAAATATTTTCCAATACATTTTTTTTTCATTTGGGATTTCAGCATAGCCTGAGGAACCCATACGTCTGCCTTTTTTCTTTTCAGGCACAGAGTTCATAATTTTCCTGACTATATTCAAGTCTCCCCTTCTCTCTTTTGAGGGTCTATACTATTTTGTTATTTTTCCTTTCACTACAGAAGTGATAATCAACCTCTTTTAAGAATGTATAACCATCCCTGGCTGGTGTGGCTCAGTAGATTGAGCACTGGCCTGTGAACCAAAGAGTCACTGGTTCAATTCCCAGTCAGGGTACATGCCTGGGGTGCAGGCCAGGTCCCCAGCATGGGGTGCGCAAGAGACAAGCATACATTGATGTTTCTCTCCCTCTCTTTCTCCTTTCCTTCCCCCCCTCTAAAAATAAATAAACAAAATCTTTAAAAAAAACCCCACATAACCAAAAAAGAGAAAATATGATCTCATATTACCACTCATTTCAAGTAACCAATTTTATAGTGACTTTGATTAATTCTACACACTTCCCCCTCTCTCCTTTGTTCTTTACATTTACATAAATGTATAAACATATAGTTAACATAAGTGTTCCTTTTCCTAAGGTTTGCTCATTATATACAAACTGTTTTTCCTTGTTTTTTTTTTTTTTTTGGACAAATTACTTTATTTGAAGGGATAGTACAAATGAAGGAAATAAGTGGACGATTTGGTACAAGTTATAGAAAAGGTAAAGGTAATTCCCACAGGCACATACTGCTTTGGTGACCAGAGAAGTCACCCCTGTGGCTGTGGGAAGGCAGCCTGAGGTTTAGTTCTCTTCATTCTCTCAGGTGTGCTTGTCAAAGAGATCCTCTGCCATGCTAGACTCAGGAACCCTCAACCTGTGCAAGCTGGTTATGTGGTCACCTAATTCTTTGATGGATTTAATCTGCTTATACAAGTAGTGAGTCTCAATGAAGTCACACAAATGAGGGTCATTTTTTTTCAATGGCCCATTTGTGCAAGTCCAGTAGTGACTGATTCACACTTTTTTTCCAAGTGTAATTCACACTCCATTGCATTCAGCCCATTCTCCCAATCATCACAGTCTGGTGTCTTGATATCCTAAAAGAAGATTCAGCCACCTCATTGTTTCTGTAGCTTCATCAGTTTCTCAGCATGTTCCCTCTCCTTATGAGATTGGTCAAGAAAATACTCAGCAAAGTTCTTCAAAGCCACATCATCAAGGTCAAAGTAGCAAGACATGGACGGGTAGATGTAGGAGGTGCAGAGCTCCAGGTTGACCTGATGGTTGATGGCGGCCTTCGAGTCCTGGTGGTAGTTCTGGTGTACCTGTTAAGTGGACATGGTTGTCATGATGGGTGGCTGAGGACAGATGCTTTTGCGGCACTGGAACAGTGGCTGGGGGCCTTTGGACTGAGGTCACAGTGAGGTGGCAGGAAGGATCTGGGCAGCTGGCTGGGATGGGGGGTTGAGTGCCAGGTTCCATTCAAGCACTATTGAAGCAAGAAACTATGGTGACTATTGGCAAAGACTGTCATGAACTATTTTTCAACTCCCTGTTTTCTTTACACAATAATATTGATAATGGTAGTGATCATGATAATGATAATACAGATGATGATGAGAATAATAATATTTGTGGCAGTAACAGGAACTAACATGTAATTAGCCTACATTATACCTGGCACTCTACTGTGTATTTTATACACATGACAATTTTAATTGTCACAACCACTCTCAGAAGCAGGTATCGTTATCATGTACATCTTACAGATGAAGAAATTGAGTCCAGAGTGGAGAAGCAAGTAGCATGTGGTTGTTGTACAGCTGGTCACTGGCATAGATGGAATAGTTCTGACTCAATAGAAAATATTTACTATCAGGACATAGAGGTATTTTTTTAACTTTTTTTTATTGTTGTTCAAGTAATAAACTAACTTCTTAATGTCTAGCTTTCTAGATAGCGTTTTCTTTTTCTTTTTTTAAAAATATATTTTATTGATTATGCTATTACAGTTGTCCCATTTCCCCCCTTCACTCCCCTCCACCCTGCACACCCTCTCCCACCCACATTCCCCCCCTTTAGTTCATGTCCATGTGTCATAAGTTCTTTAGCTTCTATATTTCCCATACTGTTCTTGCCCTCCCCCTGTCTATTTTCTACCTACCGTCTATGCTACTTATTCTCTATACCTTTTCCCCCTCTTTCCTCCTTCCATTCCCCTGTTGCTAACCCTCCATGTGATCTCCATGTATGTGGTTCTGTTCCTGTTCTAGTTGTTTGCTTATTTTGTTTTTTGTTTTTGTTTTAGGTGTGGTTGTTAATAATTGTGAATTTGCTGTCATTTTACTATACATGTTTTTTTTAAATCTTCCTTTCTTAGATAAGTCCCTTTAACATTTCATGAAATAAGGGTTTGGTGATGATGAACTCCTTGAACTTGACCTTATCTGAGAAGCACTTTATCTGCCCTTCCATTCTAAATGAAAGCTTTGCTGGATAGAGCAATCTTGGATGTAGGTCCTTGCCTTTCATGACTTGGAATACTTCTTTCCAGCCCCTTCTTGCCTGTAAGGTCTCTTGAGAAATCAGCTGACAGTCTGATGGGAACTCCTTTATAGGTTACTGTCTCCTTATCTCTTGCTGCTTCTAGGATTCTCTCCTTCATTTTTACCTTGGCTCATGTAATTATGATGTGTTTTCATGTGTTCCTCCTTGGGCCCAACTTCTTTGGGACTCTCTGGGCTTCCTGGACTTCCTGGAAGTCTATTTCCTTCACCAGAATGGGGAACTTCTCCTTTATTATTTGTTCAAATAACTTTTCCACTTGTTGCTCTTCTTCTTCCCCTTCTGGTACCCCTATAATTCGGATGTTGGAACGTTTAAAGATGTCCCGGAGGTTCCTAAGCTTCTCCTCGTTTTTTGAATTCTTATTTCTCCATTCTTTTCTGTTTGGTTGTTTCTGTCTTCCTTCTGATCCATTCTATTGTTTTGAGTCCCAGTTTCCTTCTCATCACTATTCGTTCCCTGTGCATTTTCCTTCATTTCTCTTATTGTAACCTGCATTTGTTCATCTAATTTGCGACCAAAATTAACCAATTCTGTGAGCTTCCTGATCACCAGTGTTTTGAACTGTGCATCTGATAGGTTGGCTATCTCTCGGTCACTTAAAGAGATGGGTTCTGGGGCTTTGATTTGTTCTTCTGTTTGAGCCATCTCTCTCTCTCTCTCTCTCTCTCTCTCTTTTTTGGTCTGGTCGCACCTGTTACAGTAAGGGGCGGAGCCTTAGGTGTTCACCAGGGTGGGATACCCTAGTCGCTGGGTTGTGACGTTGTATGTGGGGGCAGGGTCGAGGGGGATCAATGGTGGTTGCTCCGTTGTTTGTGGGACCTCAGTCCCTTCTGCTGCTTCTCCCAAGCAAACTGGGCCCCTCTAGTGCCAATTACCGTGTGGGTGGGCTTGTGCACACTGTGGGACCCTCCAAGGACCTCTCCTGTGAGGCTGGGTGTCTCTCCGTATGCCTCAATCCCCACAGGTGTCCTCAATAAGTGTCCCAAGGCTCTATTTCCCAGCACTGAGACCCTGGGTTGTGCACACTGCCTTGCTTTTCAATCGCCGCCTCTCTGGGTCTGCCGGTTGCCACCCCTCAGCCGGGGTCTGCCAGCTGCCGTCTGTGCACTCAGGGTCCACCTGCTGGGGTCTTGTGCACCCTGGATTCCTTATGCACCCCTAGATGCCTTATGTGCCTGGTCTCAACTCTCTCTGCTTTCCGCACTGCGACCCGAGCCTGGCTGCTCCTCTCTGCCCCTCCTACTGGTCTGGATGAACAGGTCTAATTCAACTTCTTGGTTGTTCGACTTCCATTCAGATCAATTTTCTGTCAGTTCTGGATGTTATTCTATATCTAAATTGTTGTCCCTATCTTGGTTGTGCGTGGAGGTACGGTGCATCCACCCATGCCTCCATCTTGGCTGGAAGTCAGGACATAGAGCTATTTATTTATTTATTTATTTATTATTTTAATAATTGTTCAAGTATAGTTTTCTCCCCTTTACTCCCATTCCATCCTACCTACCCATCCCTCCCTGCTTCCCTCCCATTACCACCCTCCCCCTAGTTTTTGTCCATGTGTCCTTTAACTTTGTTCCTGTAAACCCTTCTCCTTTTCCCCTGAAACTCCCTCTCCTCTCTCCTCTGGTCACTTTCAGCCCATCCTCTGACATAGAGGTATTTTTAGCAGCTGTATATTTTCTCTTGTGCCACAATTTATCAATCATCCCCATATTCAAGGACATCTGTGTAATTTCTGTCACAGTGGCAGTGGTCTTTCTTGTCATCTATCTTTGTACATTGTGGTGAGCATTCTAGAATTTCTGTTTCAAAAGGCATGCACATTTTGAACTTTCATAGACATTGCCCAATTGCCTTTTGAAGAGTTAGTGCAAGTTTTCACTCCCACTAATAATGAATGAAAATGACCCTTCTAATCATTTTGTCATGTTTTTAAAAAATTGTTTATTTTTAGAGAGAGGGGAAGGGAAGGAGAGAGGGAGAGAAATAACAGTGTGTGAGTGCTTCTTGCATGCCCCCTACTGGGAACCTGGCCCATAACCCAGGTATGTGCCTTGACTCTGAATCGAACCAGTGACCCTTTGCTTCATAGGCTTGTGCTCAATCCACTGAGCTACACCAACCAGGGCCATTTTGTCATATTTTTAATCCTTGGCATTTGATAGTTGAAAACATCTCATTTCTTTCTTTTGTTTGTGTTTATTTAATTATTAATAAGTTTGAGTATCTTTTCAGGACAAGCCATTCATATAGAAAAGCCACTGGGAAAAGCTTGCTTGTAGTCTCAATTTGGGTGGGTGGGGGTTTCAGTGAATTACCAGAGTGGGGCTAACAGTGTCATCCAGGTTAATGGAGACTCAGATATGGCACTGTCCTGCTTCCTCTGTGGTAGGAGGGCTCAGAAAAGGAACAATGGCCTCTACCAGCACTTCTGTCTGTGAGAAAGCTGCCCCCAGCTCTCACTCTGATGCCAGACAATTCAGTTTCTTCCATATGTCTCTGGTGCCTTTTGAGCTGTTGCCCCAGCACTGGAGTTCAGAACAAGTCCTACTAAGTGCATGTATGGACCCTGTAAGAGGAATACCTGGGACTTCAGGAGCCCTGTGTCTCACTCAGCCACAATCCCTGCTGTTTTTTACAGCCAGAAGTTGTGGGGACTTCTCTTCCTGGCACTGGAACCCTGGGTTGAGAGGGCCTTGTGTGGAGTTGGGACCCCTTACTCCTCAAGGAGATCTCTGAAGCAGAGATATCCCTCCCAATTTTTATCCATCAGACATGGTTGGGGGACCAGTCTGTTCTGTGTCTCTGCCCTTCCTACCAGTCTTGGTGTGGCTTCTTCTTTATTTCCTTAGTTGTAGGACTTCTGTTCAGCTAGATTTCAGGCAATTCTGAATGATGGCTGTTCTGTAGTTTAGTTATAATTCTGATGTGGTTGTGGGAGGATGGGAGTACTGCATTTACCTAGACTACCATCTTTCTTTTTTTTTTTAAGATTTCATTTATTTATTTTTAGAGAGGGAAGGGAAGGAGAGAGAGAGAGAGAGAGAAACATCAGTGCGCGGTTGCTGGGGGACATGACCTGCAACCCAGGCATGTGCCCTGACTGGGAATCGAACCTGCGATGCCTGGTTCACAGCCCACGCTCAATCCACTGAGCTACACCAGCCAGGGCTAGACTACCATCTTTCTTTAAAAAAATATTTTATTTATTTATTTTTAGAGAGAGTGGAAGGGAGGGAGAAGGAGAGGGTGAGAAACATTAATGTGGGAGATAAACATCAATTGGTTGCCTCTCATACACATCTTAACTGGGGACTGAACCTGCAGCCTAGGTATGTGCCCTGATTGATCACTTTGCAGGATGACACCAAACCAACCAAGCCACACTGGTCAGGGCTACGCTGCCATCTTGACTGGAAGCCAAGATGTTTCTATTTACACCTCCCCTGTGAAATTTACACTTATTAAAATGTACCTCCCTAATTACTTTGAGGCCCTGAAACCCAAACAGATGTGCCAAAGTCTTATAACATTTTCCATTACAGAGTATCCTGTTACCAAACCAGATGTGATTGCCTCTTTGGAGAAGAGGGGACTTTGGATCATAGAGAAAGAAATCTCAATTTTGAATTGTACAGGTAAATAAGAAATGAACAGGTGAGAGACGTTGAGAGTAAGATCCCAGTGGACCAGTGAGGGCTAGATACCTTGAAGGCTCAGAACTACCTTCCTAAAGGATTTGAACTTTTTTTGGTTAACTCCAAATTGTTAGTTTTGTGAGTTACCATCTGATGGTAATCTTAGGATGACATGGTGCTTATTCTCTTGGTCACCTTAGTTATTTTCAGCTTTCCTGAAAGTCTATTTTCATTCTATTTGAGCCCCCTCCCTCCAAATCCTGGATCTACTGCTTTTTCAAAATCTTTTCTTCCTGCTCATGGCTTCCTAAACCTATATTCACCTTCTCTCCTCAATTTTAAGGTATAGTTTCTTAAACAATCAAAGTCATACATTTATTACTTTCCTGTTACAATTTTTATTAGAGAAATTTGTTTTTTTTTTTCCTGTTCAAACTCAGGGTATACGATAGACTTGTAATTCTGAGTAGTATATAGACTTAAAATAAAAGTAAGCCCCACCAGAGATCTGGTTATGGCAAAGGTGTATTTACAGGGTATGGCTTCTTCTTTCTATAAGTCTGGCAAGTTGATGACCAGCTGGAGAGGCACCAGGAAAACCAAAAGAGACACCTGAGGCAAGCTATATCCATTAACAAGAAGAATGTAACTTAGGAGATAGGTCATGAATGTCATGGATTTGTAAACTCATTTCCTCAGAATACATGGGTGGTTTATTTATCACCCACACCATATATCACCCACACTGTGTATGTATGTATGTGTGTGTGTGTGTGTGTGTGTGTGTGTGTATATATATATATACACACACACACACATACATATACACACACATATATGTATATATGTATATGTATATATGTGTGTGTGTGTGTATATATATAGTGTGTGGGTGAATATATATATATATATGGGAAAAGTTCTACAGATAATTTAGCCTTACTGAGTCCTAATAGAGCTTCATAGCACAGAAATGTTATCAATGTACTGAATGTGGTAAATTATTAATTCAAGGCAGGTATGAGAAAAAGGACAGAGTGAAACCCCATCACTATACTGTGGGTGAGAAAAGTCACAATTAAAACCCATTCTTTGTTCAGCATAACACAACTCAAGCTGGAAAGGAAACTTATTAATTCATAAGTGTAGCAAAACTCTCCACAAGAATTTACTCTTTACTGCAAGCAGGAGAAAAAACCCTATGAATGTGCAGAATACAGAAAAGCCTTCAACAAGAAGGCATACATCAGTGTACATAAGAGAGTGCACACAGGAGAAAAAACCTTTGAATGTAACAAATGTGGCAAATCTTTCAGAGAGAAATCAACACTGCATAAACATCAAATAACTCATAAAGGTGAAAACCCATATGAACGCAATGAGTGTGGCAAAACCTTCTGAGACAAGAGAAAGCTCAATATACATCAGAGAACTCGCACAGGAGAATGTTCTGAGAGTGGAAAAGCCTTCAATCAAAAGGTACACCTCAGTGTACACCAGAGAACACACACAGGAGATAAACCATGTGAATGTAATAGATATGGTAAATTCTTCAAAGAGAAATCAACACTATGTAGACATCAAAGAACTCATACAAGAGAGAAACTTTATATGTGTTAAGACAGCGAAGAGCCTTCACCCTTAGGCTGAGTCTCAGTGTTCATCAAATAATTCATACAAGAGAAAAATCTGATGGATGTAGTGTATGTGGAAAAGTCTTCTGGGAGTCAGTCAAGACCCTGTAGTGCCCTCAACTGAGAATGATACTTTTTAAGGGAAGCCAATTATCTTTACCCTTCACTTTATGTGCTTTACAAACATTAATTCTCCCACAACCCCATGAGATAGTTACTGTCATTATCATCTTCATTTTACAGGTGAGAAACTAAGGCACAGAGATATTAAGTGCTTCCCTTAAGGTACAGAGTTTGTAAGCGATAGGGATGGTATTTGAACCTGAGAGAACCTATGCTCCTAATCACTACACTATCTTCCACACCCTCTACAACCCTGAGTGATCTGCTATCCCCTGATTAGAGCTTTGAATATATAAATCTGGTTGAATGGGGGTACCCCCAGTCATTGGAAAAATGAAGAGGGTTAGGCATCAGAGGTCTCTTGCATTGCTTACAGGTACCATCCTTTATTAAGTCCACAAAAGAAAGAAAAGGAAGGAAAATAAAATCTGTCTCTGGGAATGAGTCATGAGGTCATTTTCTCTGTGTCAGGTTTTGCATTCATATTACACCCCTTGAGCCACTCAGATAAATCATGGCCATAACAGTACTGGATCCAGGAATCCCTGGGAAAAGGAAGGAGGGAATGAGGATGAAGTGGACAGGCTGATGGCATGGTGGTGCCACCAGCTGCCCAGGGTCCAAGCCATTCCCGTGAACTTACCAGGCAGTCATACCATTCTGTGAGGACACTACCTTCTTGACACACAAGATGTCATCCAGAATATGGCGGTTGAGAAGGTCTGGGAGAAAGAGAGAGAGATAATGATCTGGTGCATTGGAGACAGGGTAACAGTGTATGTAGGGTCCAGGGGTCCTGGTTTTCTTGGGGCCTGAATAGCATCAACAACTACATTAGCTGATTCTGGATAACCTTGATATACTTTTCAGCTGGTTACCTCAGCTATCATGTTGGCTGGTTCTGTACAATCTTAACTCATTTTGACTCATCCTGAATGACCTTGACTGTCATATTGGCTGTCATAAATAACCTCAACCACCATACTGGTCCATTCTGGACAACCTTAAAGTCCATATTGGCCAGTGCTATATATCTTCAACTCTCATTTTATGTGGTTATGAATTATCTCAACTGCAGTGGTAGCTGACCTGACATCATGTCAACCACCATGTTGGCTGGCTGGGAAGCTGCTCAACTGAACGGTTGGTCAGTCCTGGTGACTTTAAACACTGTGTTGTCAGGTCCTGGATAACCTCAACTCCCATTTTGACTGGTTATGATATGAATGACCCAAATAACCTCAGTCTCCATTTTGATCTGTCTTGGACAAACTCAAACACCATTTTGACCAACCTTGAACAACTTCTGCTACTCAATTTTGTCTTCAACAACACTACAATTTTATCTGGAAATTTCTCTCCTTTCTGCACAGAGGTACCTTGTTTCTGTTCCTACAATTAGGTATCTGCTTCTTCCCTCACCCCAGGGGATGGACAACCTCAACCCCAAATCAGGGCAATCTCAATTCCACATGAGGTGAAGTTCCTGTTTCCTGAGTTCCAAAAAACTGCAACCTCCATTCTGGGTGAGGTTTAGGAGCTATGAATCCTCCTGAACCAGACAACATTTCAGTGCAGCCTGGGTTAGGAGAAAGGGTGGTGTCTCTAACAGCCCAGGCAACTCTGCTCCTTTCCCTATTGTTTTTTCTGCTTGTAACTGGAGATTGTGGCTTAGATAACCTTTCCCTCTGTGTGTTGGGGCCAGGCAGGGCTTCTGGGCATCCCCATTGCTGCCTTACCTCGACACTCCATGTGGCAGAGGTTCTTGGTGGGTGTAACACCATTGTCACACCACCAGGCAGAATTCAGCTGGAAAATGCCGTAGTCACTGCTGCCGTCAGGATTGTGGTTCATGAAGGTGGTGTCAAAGCCACTCTCATAATGTGCTATGCATAGCCCTGGGGAAGAGAGAAGGAAGGTAGCAGGTGGGCTTGTGTTCTAGGAATAGAAGAGGTTAGGAGGAGGGGGTTGGGGACAGGGATGGTTGTCATCTCAGTTGTGGGGTTGATGTTCTTGGTTTGGTGGTGGTGTTGATGTTGGTGATTTTGGTGAGATGTCAATGATAGAAGTGTTTATGGTATCCATGGTGGTAATAGCAGTGATAACATTGATGGTAGTGATGGTGTTGATGGTAGAGATGAGGGTGATTGTGAAGGTGATGATGGTAATAACATTAGAGTTGGTTAAACCACTCATCACAGTTAGTCAGGGGGTGACTGAGAGGATTATGCCCTGGCCTAGGGAGGTGATAAATGACAAGGGGAGCATGTATCTGAGTGTGGTGGGAGGTTTGGGGTATAGGTGGGGCATGGGGCAACTGAGGTCTCACAGTCTCCAATGCTGTAGCCTTGGAAGCCATTGAGGCCCGCCTTCTCCAGCTTCATTGCCAGGTCGCAGCGTTCATAGATCTTGGCATCCACAGTGGCAACTATCAGCATGAGGGTCACCACCACAGTCCCCCAGGCTTGCATTATGACTCCCACAAGCCTTCCTAGTAGATTCCTTGCTCCAGACTCACCATGCAGTAGTTCAGAACTAGGGCATTCCGGAACTCTGGGCTTTATGAGCAAAGACCTAAGTCAGATGTTCTGGAACACAGAAGCCAGAGGGTTGGGCACCTCACCATCTTCTTCAGTGACAGCCCTGTTACACACACACACACACACACACACACACACACACAGTCAGAAAAAGAAAGACACTGACATATACACAGAGATGGAAGGAGACAAAAACAAGGAGAAACTGAGATGTCAGAGATACAGAGAGAGGGGTGCTGGGGACACACAAAGGACAGGCAGGATTCATGCTGGCTCACATTCCTGTACATTCCTCAACACTGTGTCACTCTACTGTTAATCATTCTCTAGCACTTGGTTACCTCCATTTTCTCGCTCTTCCTTCCTTCCTTCCTTCCTTCCTTCCTTCCTTCCTTCCTTCCTTCCTTCCTTCCTTCCTTCCTTCCTTCCTTCCTTCCATTTTTACTAACTCTGTCCTGTACCTCCATTCCCCCCATTCTGCTGAGTGGTCAGCTCTGTTTACTACACTGTGCCTACCGCCACCTCAGATTCCTTGTGCTTTGCAAAATATGTCCACCACACCCTCATTCATTGCCCTCCATTACCTCCATTTACTCATTCTTACCACATCTTTCACTTATTGTGCCCTGTTTCATCCTAATTTATTGGAATCTGCCCCATGTTACTCCATACTCTGCCTCATTTTACATGTTATATGTTACATATTATATGTATACACACTATTGCTTTTTCATCTCTGTTCTTAGTCTACCTTTTATTCCCCGCTCACTTACACTGCCTCTCATCCACTCATTCATTCACACTGGGCCTTTTATTACTACAATTCCCTAACTCTCCACTTATCATTATCCTAATTCTCTCATGTCATATTTGTTTTTCACCTCCATTCACTCACATTCATTTCCTACTTTCACCTCCACTTCCTTGATGCTGCATCAAATGACTCCCATTCAGTCTCATGTGGCCCATCCTTCAGCTTTGTTCATTGACTCCAGGCCTCATTTTTCTCCCTTATTCTCTCCCTGTCATTTCTTCACCTCTATTTTCTCTAATGCTGCCTCTACATACCTTCATTTCCTGGACTTGTGTCTCATATTACTCCTAAACACTAGCTTAAGTTACCTAGGTATACTCACTCTGTGCTTGGCTCCCTCCATGCTTTCTCAATTTTCTCTTCATTGCTTCCATTTACTCTCACTCTGCTTTTCATTATCTCATTCATTTAAATCCACTCCCATTGTAACCCCTATTTCCAATTATCACTCCCATTCTGCTCCTGATTCAAGTCTAGTTCCTCCTGTTCTGCCCCATAATACCCCCATTTAGTCACACTCTACCTCAAATTCACCACTTTTTGCTCATATTGTGCCCCATTTTCCCCACCTTACTCATCTTGGGCCATGTGAGTGGACCTTCATTCCCTCTTCCTTTGTCTCACAATACCCAGTTACCCACCTTACTCTACCTTTTACTTCTGTCCCTTCTCACCCTGCCCAACATTGCCTTCATTTACTCACATGCTTCAGTTCATTCAGCTGGGCTGATTCACACTGGGATCCCTGTATATCCCTGGAACACTGCCCTGCATTACCCCTATCTAATCCTAGCCTGCCTCTCATTCACCTTTTGTTGCTCTCCTTCCCCTCATAGTATCTCCACTCAAACTCAACCTGATTCATGTATTTATAGTCTACTATGGATTTATCTCCATTCCCTCTTGTGGGGGGGCTCCGCCTGCAGGGCACCTCCCCCCCCCCCGCCACCACTGATGAGAATAAGTCTACCAAGACATGATCTGCTTGGGGAGGAAAGGTGGCCAATCTCTCAAAGGAGAAGGGCCAGGAGGCTGTTCCTCAATAGGCTTTTATTGGATTCATTGACACAAGAATTCAGGTAAAGCTCATTAATCATTGCCAGGCAGTAAGGATCAAACAATAGATAACAAAGAACTCTGAGGTCCTATTTTGAGTCGGGGTCAGATAGCTAAAGAGCTGTAAAACTTTGAGGAACAAACTTACTTCTTGTTTGGACCCTTATTATTAGAGAACATTCTAAACAAAGCAGGTTTCACAGGATTTTACATATTCTTTCTTAGGCCTGATTGCCCAGGGAACCCACCCTTTCCAGCACAGGGCTGCACCACCCTCTGTCATTGTTTCAGGCTTAGGTGGAGCAAGGGAAGTAAGGCAGCCAAGAGATTAGGAGATTTCTCTCAGACAATGAGGAGTCAGGCTTTGTCAAAGCCGAGGGGCGAGGGTCAATCACCCCCTTTTTCTGTAGCCCCCAAAGTCCTTCCTTGGGGGCCTCCCATGTGATTGTACCTGTCTTAGGCCGTTCCCTCCCTTTGGGGAATCTTACCCATCATTGGCTAACCGACCAAGCATTGGGGGGCAGTTATGGATGAAGTAAAAGGAACAGAAGCGGCATTCCTGCCAGGGAGATGAGCTTTAGTCTCCTTGGTGGCTTATGGTCCAAGGTCACTCCCTCAGCCATAGCCTTGGTGGGGGTTACAGCTTCTGAAACAAGGCAGGACAGTTCCCAATACCCTCTTATTCTGTCCTTTATGCACCCCATTCTTCCCTCTACACACCACATTACCTCCATTCACTTCTACCTTCCCCTGAAATTCACCTCTCTCTGCTCATACTGTGCCTCATAAACCACCCTTCATTAACACTGTAATCCTTAGTATTCATATCAACTCTAATGCATTATCAACTCCATTCATATTTCTGCCTTTCATTACCACCGTTCATTGTGAGTAAACTCACAGTCTGCCCCCACTTTAACTCTTTGCCACTTAGATTGTATCTCATTTTCCTATCATGTACTCTGTCTCATCCATAACTTCAGATTATGGCACAATCTAATGCATAGTTACTTCCTCACTATGCCCCATACTACTCATGTTCATTCCACTCTACTGCTCTTTCATCTTCATTCCATAGTCCTTTACCTCTCCAAATTCACCCCCAACTTGTCCATCATTCACCATTATCCACCACCCTCCCAATATGACGTGTCTCACATTTACTGTCATGTCAACCAAGACAAAAAAGTCGGATGTATCAATCAGGATTCAGTTTGACTGCACATACCGACACCAGCACAAATACCGGTGGCTTTAAGAGGCTCGAAGGGGCCCTGGCTGGCGTGGCTCAGTGGATTGAGCACCTGCCTGCAAACCAAAGGGTCGCCATTTCCATGCCCATTCAGGGTACATGCCTGGTTTGCAGGCCAGGTCCCCCAGTAGGAGGTGTGAGAGGCAACCACAAACTGATGTTTCTCTCCCTCTTCCTCCCTTCCTTTCTATCTAAAATAAATAAAATCTTAAAAAAAGAGGTTGGAAGGGGATTCCTCACTTGGAGGTAGGTAGTTCAGGGCAAGCGTGATGGCTCCAAGGTCACCAGAGAACTGTCTCCTGTGCTGTGACTCCATCAACCTCGCCTGCTACCTTATGGTCCAAAATAACTGCTCACAATTGGCAACTTTCATAGGTTTGATAAAATATATGTTAAAAGCAGCTGCAATGACTCACTAGTGAGGTGGAGGGCCTTTGGGTGGGAGTGTCACATATGCAGACATGGTGGTGGGACCATCTGTCAGCTTTCTAGACTACTTCACCTAAATAGCTACCTGCTGCTTAGGCCACTGTGTGAGGAGGTCTTGCCTGTAGGGCCTGATGGTAGAGGATGTCCAGGACAGAGAGTGGGGTTCCCATCTCTGCAGCAGAAAAGCTGGCGTCACATATCTTGTGGGTGTTCATTGTGAACCCTGGGACAGTTTCTGAGGGGCTGTATCACAAGCTTAAGAACATTTTTGGAGCTGGAAACCACTGTACCCCAACACCCACCAACCCTAAAGGGTTTCTTTCTCCATGTGTATGTGTGTGTATATGCACATACAAGGTGGTAAGGAAATATTGTTTACAGGCTGGAAGAGGCCAGACTAGGATGAGCCTAAAGGTCTACTTGCTCCTATTTTCTACTTACTAATGCATTCAGAGGGCTTATAAATTTTGTTCCCAGGGAGCAAGAGATCTGAGCTATTCTCTTGCTTTCTCTCTTTGTTTTGTCTGCTGGGAAGCTCCATCTGTATGTCTGGTAAAAAACATTCCTTGGCTAGTTTTAATGCTTCTAGAATGAGGAACCTCAGATACTTTCTGGAAGTTCTGTGGGATATTGAATAAACAAGAGTATTATTGGGTGGCAGTTAAGGATCTGACCCTTGGGAAACTGTGTGACCTTGGGAAAGTTATTTAGTCTCTCTGTGACTCAGTTTCTTTATCTGAGAAGTATGGGGAATGCATAGGACTGTTCACAGAAAGTGGGGGCTCTCTGAGGCAGGTTATGTCATGTGTTTCACATAGTGCCTGGCACAGGGGAAGTAATGTGATAGGTCTGAGCCCTCTTTATCACTTGTTGGGCCTGTTGGCAGGAGCCTCCTCACTGTTTTTGCCCTTGCCCTTGCCCTCTGCAGTCCAGTCTCAACACCATCTTTTTATTTTTTCTTCTTATTAAAAAAGTTTTATACATACACAATCTAATTTTATTTAAATCATCATCATCATTTATATTAGCACTTGCCATGTGCCAGGCATTGTTCTAAACCCTTTCAGTTATCAACGCATTTGTCACTAAAGCCCTAAAGCAGTAGGTATTGTCAGTACCCCAGTTTTATAGATGAGGAAACAACCCAGAGAAGTTGAGTCCTACCCTAGGTTGCACAACTAGTAGGTGTGGGTTTGAAATGAGGCTGTCTCCATCATGGTGGTCCGTTGTTTTTGTTTGTTTGTTTGTTTTTGCTTCTGTTTTCTTCCCTGCTATATTCCCACCATCTAGAACACTACCTGCCATGCGGGAGGTACTTAAGTAAATTTCTATGGAGCTTATGTTCTAGTGATGTAAAACAGGCAAAAAACAGAAGTCAAATATATGTGTATTTTTAACATTAATATATAATGTTAGATCACTTCAGACTGGTCTTTTAAATATCTGATCCCTCTTATGGCTTCCCATTAGGTCCAGAATGAAACAAGAGCTGTGTGCTTGACAGAGGAGGCCCTACAGCATCTGGTCCCCATTCACCTCTTTCTTGTGCACACCTCCTACACTCCCAATACAATGACGCAGTTTTTGTTCCTCTGACACCAAACTAGGTCCTACCTCAGGGCCTTTAACATCCGTGCCCTCCACCAGAAAGCTCTTTGCTTCAGATATTTGTGTGGCATGCTTCTTTTGCATTGTGTAACTGTCATTTCCGACGAAAGAAGGTCGTCCCTGTGGATGCAGAGGAAGCAACTTGTCAACCCCTACTTATTAACACAACCCCTTCTGCTCCGAAGTGTGTACGTGTGTGCGCGCGCGCACGCGTGTGTCCTAGGTCGCCGTTTATTTATTCTTCAGCTTCTGGCTTGCC
The DNA here is from genome assembly GCA_004024845.1 of Tonatia bakeri. Taxonomy (NCBI): domain Eukaryota; kingdom Metazoa; phylum Chordata; class Mammalia; order Chiroptera; family Phyllostomidae; genus Tonatia; species Tonatia bakeri. Next base: position 20,741 of record PVIA01008969.1, read on the forward strand.
TTTAAATGCTTGACTGTCAACTCCCAGCCCTAGCCACTGGATGGAGCCAGAGCTACCTCCTATACTATGTCCACGCCTTGCAATTCTGCTTCGCATCCCATCTTACTGTTGAATTACACCTGCAAACATGATGCTGCCCTCCAAATTCAAGACACCAAAATCCTTTGCGCTAGAACGATCCTTGATTGGGTGCTTCCCCTCCCCGTCATAAGAAAACTGGTCTTGGAAATTTTAGGAATGCCGATCTCCGTAGAACAAAGTAAAACACCTGCTGGATGTGTCCATCTTCCAAGGGAGGAGACGCGGTGGGCGTGGCCATCTGCTTGGAGTGACATCACTGGTGCGGCCATCTTCCCTCAGCGCCTGCGCCTGCGCTGCGGTTGCGCTGCGGTCGCGCTGCGCTCACTTCAGACGGTGGGAGGGGGCCGCATGTTGACTATTGGCGGACATGGGCTCCAAGCTCCAACTGAGTGTGCGCACACGCGGCGCCTGCAACCCTGTAGGCTGCGGTGCTGGAGTTGGTTCCGAAGCGGAAGTATTTTCTTGGGGCTAGTTCTTGCAATGGTCTCTTCTGCAGAGAGCAGAAAATCTGTTGTCGAGAGAGAGAAAGAGAGGTTGAGGGGGCGAGTGCTAGGGGTGATGGACTGAGTGATGGGGACTTATGGGGGATGAGTAAAGGGGGATTTGTGGGAGTCATTGATGTAGGGGCTTGTGGGTTGAATGATAGGGGACCGAGAGGTCAGTGAAGGTGGTGTTTGGGCTCCATGGTGGGTAAAGTTACGGGACTAGTCAGTATTGAAAGGGGCTTATTAAACGTTGACTTTTACACATTTTCCAGCACAGTGACCTGCGCTAAGGGGTCATAGCACCCTTTAAGCCCCTCCTCAAGTGTGCCCCCCTCTCCCTTTGCCCAAGCCCCAAGGTAGGGGCCTGGTGTCAGTGTTCCAGCCGAAGTGAATCTACACCTGAAGGCTTCCTTTTGGTTCCTGGGCAAGACGGCCCCAGTGAGGTGAGAAGGAAGAAGGCATCTGAGAGCACTCACCTGCCTAAGGTCTTCACTCAGAGCCTGGGCTTGGCGGTGGGGAGCGGGTAGGGCCTCGGTCTGTGGGGTCTGTGGGGGATCAGCTAATGTCATGGAGTAGTGTTATAAAAAGTTGTTTTCTTGGTGGTTAACAGATAATTAACATTTAAATTCTAGATTAATTAGAAAATAGAAGAAAAGAAAATCAAAAGGAGCTAACTTTATCCTCCTACATTTATATGTCCATTCTTATAAGAGGTATGCATTTTTAAACATTTAACATAAATTTTTAAAATGGGTTCCTGCAATTCTGTAACCTACCTTTTTTTTACAAGTTTACTGTAATTCAGCTTATAAACTTATAACATTTAAAAAACTTAATTTAGATATATGTACAGAAAAGTGCAGATAGGTGACTACAATTTATAAACAGTTGTCAAATTACAATGTTGCACACCTGAAACTTATATAATGTAATAAACTAACGCTACCTTAATAAAAAGTACACACGTAAGAAATATGCAGTTCCATGCAACATTATTTTTAATAGCTACAGAGCATTTCATTTCCTGTGTTTCCTTATCAGTCCTGTATTATGGGTCATATAGGATCGTTCAAATTTGGCATTGTTAAAATCAATGCTGAGATGAAGGTACTTACAGAGAAATTATGGTATGCTTTTTCATTAAGGAAATACCTAGAAATACAATTTCTGGGTCAGTACATAAGTGTATAGAGAAAAAACCTTTTGTGTTAAATGTTCACATGAGGAAAAGAGGCAAGAATACACAGGTGGTTGTTAAAACTACATGGTTGTCCAAACTCCCACAGAGTTTGGATGGAGTTTGTCCACAGAGTTGGACAATAGCTGCACATCTGGCTGGTATGAGGAAATCTGTAGGCAGATAATTTTGGACACTGGAAACCTGATAGGGTGTCTCATATGCTCTATATTTCTCCACTCTTCTAGCTCAGCCTTCACACATCTGCCTTTTCCCAAGAAGAGCAGGAAATGGCCAAAGCCCAGGTAAGACTTGTCTGTTCCTTCTTGTTTTACCATGGCTATGATGAGCTACATAGGATTCTCTGACATAAAATGGGAAATTATTTGTAAATAAGCATTAGGTTCAGGGAAAATGAAAGCAGTAAGGCCAGTGTAGACATGTGGAGGGCTTAGGGTATAACAGATACTAGTGATGAGTTGCAAATTTGTTTTTGAGCCCCTGGCAGCCAGAGGGAAGGAAATGTAACTGGTAACCTGGCTCACCTTGCTCATAATAGAAAGAGCACAGCAAGTCCTTAGGAAAGAAAAGTTTCCCTGCAGTTGCCTTTCAAGGCATTTCTTTGCTGGGTCTTCCTGTGGAGGGTGGAATTATCTTCAACTATAGCCCAGTGAAAAATGCAGTCCCCGGTTTCCTGCAGATATTTCTTACAGCATTACTCAGTAAGGTGGAGACCTAATGTCAAAATATAGTTTGGAAATGAAATATCTTAGGGAACTGTGTGTCTTTCAAATAGTTTTCCTAAAGTAATTTTCTCAGTTGGAATTTGATTCTCATTTGTCTAAGAGACAAAGTCCTGCAGATACCCATAGCCCACCACTTTTTTCCTTTCACTTTAATTAATTTTTTTTTCAGAAAACAATATAGAAACAGACTCATAGATGCAGAGAAAAGACTGACAGCTATCAGAGGAAGGAGTGGGTTGTGGGGCTGGGTGTGAACACACAGCACAATATATAGATGATGTATTGTAGAGTTGTACACTTGAAACCTATATATTTTATTAACCAATGTCACCCTAATAAATTCAATAAAAATGTTTATTTTTAAATTAGTGTACAGCAAAATTGATTTTGTTTTTGTCCAGTTAAATAAATGCTAACATATGTATAAATTGGTGTAACTAATCTATAGAGTATAGTTTCATCACAGCAAAAAAAATGCCTCATGCTACCATACCTGTAACCTCAGGCAACCACAGATCTGTTTTGTGTCACTATGGTTTTATCTTTTCAAAAATGTCATATAAATGGAATCATATGGTATATAACCCCTTAAAAAATTAAATACTTGCCCTGGCTGGTGTAGCTCAGTGGATTGAGCGCGGGATGCAAACCAGGCATCACAGGTTTGATTCCCAGTCAGGGCACATGCCTGGGTTGCAGGCCATGTCCCCCAGCAACCGCACACTGATGTTTCTCTCTCTCTCTCTCTCTCTCTCTCTCTCTCTCCCCCTCCCTCCCTCCCTCCCTCCCTCCCTCCCTCCCTCCCTTCCCTCTCTAAAATAAATAAATAAAATCTTGGAAAAAATTAAATACTCTTTTAAGATAATTGATTGACATGGAATTGTAAAAATAATATAGAGAAATCCCATGTATCCTTTACCCAGTTTCTCCCAATGTTAGCATCTCATAAAACTAGTACAATGTCACAACTAGGATATTGATATTGATATGGTCAAGAAACATTTCTATAACTCTTAAGGATCCCTTATGTTGCCCTTTTATAGCCACATCTACCCTTTTTCTACCCTTATCCCATTCCTAGGCTCCTAGCAATTATGGATTTGTTCTCCATTTCTAGAATTTTGTCATTTCAAGAAAGTGATAAAAATTGAACCATATAGTATGTAACCTTTTGAGATTGGATTTTCTCCCCACTTGGTGTAATTGTCTGGTGATTCAGCCAGGTGGTTGTGTGTCAGTAGCACTTCCCTTTTTTATTGCTGAGTGGTATTCTACTCTATAGATGTACCACAGCTTATTTCTCTGTTCTCCTGTTGAAAGACATTTGAATTGTTTCCAGTTTTTGGCAATTATTAGTAGAGCTACTTTAAACATTCACAAGTTTTTGTGTGAACTTTGTTTTGTATGAAGTTTTTGTCTTTTAATTTCTCTATAGTAAATATTGGATTGCCAGGTCATATGGTAAGAATATGTTTAACTTTTTAAGAATCTGCCAAATTGTTTTCCAGAATGGTTGAATCATTTTTCATTTTTACCAGCAATTAATTAATTAATCTTAAGCCCTCTTTTTTAAAAAAAGATTTTATTTATTCATTTTTAGAGGGAGAGGAAGGAAGGGAGAAAGGGAGGGAGAGAAACATCAATACATTGAATGTTTGTCTCTCACACACCCCCAACTGGGGAGCTGGCTAGGAATTGAGCCTGCAGCCTTTTGGTTTGTAGGCCAGCACTCAATCCACTGAGCCACACCAGCCAGGGCTTACCAACAATTTATAAAAATTCCAATTGCTTCACATTTTTGCCAGCATTTAATATTGTCAGTATTTTTAATTTTAGTCATACTAGTAGCACAGTGGTATCTTATCATGGTTTTAATTTGCATTTCCCTAATAACTGATGATGTTGAATATATTTGTATATGCTTGCTTACTTTTTGCGTACTCTCTTTGGTGAAGTTTCTGTTCAGTGAAGTCTTCTGCCTATTTAAAAAATATTTTATTTATTTATTTTTAGAGACAGGAAGGGAAGGAGAAAGAGGGGGAGAGACACATTGGTGTTTGAGAGGTACAATGACCAGTTGCCTCTCACACACCCCCATTTGGGGACCTGGCCCACAAACCAGGCATGTGCTGTGACCAGGAATCAAGTGACCTTTTGGTTTGCAGGCCAGTGCTCTATCCACTGAGCCACACTAGCTAGGGCATTCTGCCTATGTTTAAATTGGATTTTCTCACTATGCAGTTTTTTCATTAAAATTTTTTTTCAATCACTGTTTATGTTTCATATATTTTATATTAGCCCTGACTGGCATAGTTCAGTAGTTTGAGCATGGGCTGCGAACCAAGGGGTTGCAGGTTTGATTCCTAGTCAGGGCACATGCCTGGGTTGCAGGCCAGGTCCCCCATGGGGGCTATGCAAGAGGCAACCATACATTGATGTTTCTCTCTTTCTTTCTCCCTCCCTTCCCATCTCTAAAAATAAATAAAATCTTTAGAAAAAATTTGTATTAGTTTCAGGTGTATAGCATAGTAGTTAGACAGTCATATACTTTACAAAGTGTTCTCCCTGGTATTTCCAGTACCAAGTGGCACCATACATAGTTATTTTGATATTGTTGACTATATTCATATGCTGTATATTATATCCCCATAACTATTGTGTAAGTACCAATCAGTACTTCTCAATCCCTTCACCTTTTTCAATTTTGATAGTTCTTTATATATTCTATGTACAAGTGCTTTGTCAGATATGTGGTTTGTAAATATTCTCTCCAAGTATGTCGGTTGTCTTTGCATTTTCTTAAAAGTGTTCACAGAGCAAGAATTCTTAATTTGGAAAATGTCCAATTTATAAATTATTTCCTTTATTCATTGTGCTATTGATGTCATGTCTAACAACTCTTTGCTTAACCCTAGGTCATGAAGATGACCTATTTTTTACTGTAAGTTTTATAGTTTTAGGTTTTACATTTAGACCTGTGATCCATTTTACATCAATTTTTACCTAAGGTATGAGGATTAGGTAGAGGTTCATAATTTTGTATATGGATTTCCATTTGTTCTAACCCCATTTGTTGAAAGGAACATTTTTCTCCATTGAATTGCTTTTACAGTTTTGTCAAATGCCAATTGGCCATATTTGTAGGGTCTACTTCTGGAGTAGATTCTGTTTTAGTGATCTATATATCTGTGCCTCTGCCAGTATCACACCATCTTTATTAACTGCAGCTTTATATGAAATCTTAAAATCAGGTAGTATGATTTCTTCAACTTGATTCTGCTTTTCCAAAATTGTTTGGCTATTCTTGATCCTTTGCCTTTGTCTTTCTATAAAAATTTTAGAATAATCTTGTTATATATCTAAAAATTAACTTGCTAAGATTTTTACAGGAATTGACTTAATCCTGTAGATCAGTGGGGGAAATTTGATGTCTTTATTATGTTGTCTTCCAATCAGTGAACACTGTATGTCTCTCCATTTATTTAGATCTTCTGTGATTTATTTCATCAATATCTTGTAATTTTCTTTTTTTCTCTTTATTGAATTTGATGGGGTAACACTGGTTAACAAAATTATGCAGGTTTAGGTGCACAATTCTACAATGCATCATCTGTACACTGTATTGTGTGTTCTCCAACCAAAGTCAAGTCTCTGTCCATCACCATTTCCCCCTCTCTACACTTTTCCACTTACCCCAACCACCTCCCCCCTGAAATCACCACACTGTTGTCCATGTCCATGAGTTTTTTCTCTTTTTTTCTTTTTTGCTCAATCCCTCCACTCCCTCATCCAGCCCCCCATGACAGTTTTGTAATTTTCAACATACAGATCCTTTATGTGTATATTAGATTGTTTGGGCTGCCATAACAAAATGTTACAGAAATTTATTTTCTTACTGTCCTGGAAGCTAGAATTCCCAGGTCAGGGTGCCATCAGAGTTGAGTTCTGGTGAGACTTCCTTCCTGCCTTGTTGACAGCTGCCTTCTCACTGTGTCCTTACATGGTCTTCCCTCTGTGCTTGTGCAGAGAGAGGGTGGGAGCTCTGGTGTCTTTTTCTTTTCTTATAGGGACATCAGTCCTATCAGATTAGGGCACCACTCTTATGACCTTATTTAACTTTAATTACCTTCTTATAGGCCCTATCTTCAAATAAATTCACACTGGGGTTAGAGCTTCAGCATTTGAATTGGGGCGGGGCACAATTCAGTTCATAACACCATGTTTCATTACTCCTATACATGTTTTATTCATTTCATTTTCTACTCTATTGTAAATTGTTTTGTTTTGAAAATTTCAGTTTCTAATATTTATTGCCATTATCCAGAAATATAATTGCTTTTTCACTGGCTGATGTGGCTCAGTGGATTTGAGTGCTGTCCTGCAAACCAAAGGGTTGCCTGTTCGATTCCAAGTCAGGGCACGTGCCTGGGTTGCAGGCCAGGTCCCCTGTGGTGGGTGTGTGAGAGGCAAACTACACATTGATGTTTCTCTCTGTCTCTCTTTCTCCCTCCTTCCCCCCTCCCTAAAAATAAATAAATAAAATCTTTAAAAAAAGAAATATGATTGATTTTGTTTGTTGACCTTTGCTGTAGTCTGAATGTTTGTGTTTCCTCAAAATCCACATGTTGGAATCCTAATGCCCAAGGTGATGGTGTTAGAAGGTGGGTCTTCCTCTTCTCCTTCATTTATTGACTTATATCAGTAATACAAAATTTTTAGTTTTGTGAGTTTTTATTATAGTCCATGAATTATAATCCATTACTGTCATTGTTTATTTTGATGTTCAGTTATCCCTGAGTTGGCCAGTGGGAGCCCTTTTAAGTTGGCTTTGGTGTCCTTTTGACACATCCCTGTAATTTTTGTATCACTTGTTTACGTCTGATGCAGTAAGATGTCCTAACCCTCATCTTTTACTTTCTCTGACCCAGATCTGGAATCAGTCATTTGTTCAAGAAGCACTGGTTCCTATTAGTGGATAATGATATACAGAAACCAAGATCTGTGTGTGAGGTGTGCTTATCACTACTGGGGTGTCATTAGATGTAGGCCCTTTCAGTAAACAGAACTTTTTGTCTGTATGTGTCTATTTATATGTCTATGTATCTATGTGTATATATACACATGCACATGCACACACATATACATACATACTCACATACATACCTTGAATTCATACAACATCCTAGGAATCGTCCTACTCTTCTCTAATTTTATAGTTGCATCTCTCTTTTCCAACACTGAAAGGACCCACTCCTGGCATCAATATATTGACTCATTTACTTAGTCTTATAATACATAGAAAGTAGAATCAGAACTCCTGCACCAACACCCATGAAAAACCAACCCACTGAATACAGTACGTGATTTGTTTGCATGTCTTTTTTTTTAATTAACAATTTTTTAAAAGATTTTATTTATTTATATTTAGAGAGGGAAGGGAGAGGGAGAGAGAGAGAGAGAGAGAAACATCAATGTGCAGTTGCTGGGGGACATGGCCTGCAACCTAGGCATGTGCCCTGACTGGGAATCGAACCTGCGATGCCTGGTTCGCAGCCTCAGCTCAATCCACTGAGCTATGCCAGCCAGGGCTTGTTTGCATGTCTTTCATACCAAGGATATATAATCAAAGTTCTCTGTTTAGAAGTTATTTAGATTGGTTTTTCTTTTTAATTTTCTTTTCCCCACACCCAGTGTGCTTATGTTATTTGTTTGGCATACAGTTAGGTCTATACTTTTCTTTTTATATTCAGTTTTAGATTTTATTTCTTTCCATTTTTGTGGATTTAATTTTCTTAACTTTATGTGTAAAAATGTTGACATGTTTTGAAGAGATCAAGCTATACAAAAATACATACATATAATTGTCACCTCTCCCCTGTACTTTCTACCCATTCTTTTTTTTTAATTTTTAAAAATATTTTATTTTATTTATTTTTAGAGAAAGGAACAGAGAGGGAGAAAAGGAGAGAAACATCAGTGTGTGGTTGCCTGTGGTGTGCCCCCAACTGGGGACCTGGCCCCCAGGCATGTGCCCTGACTGGGAATTTAACCAGCAAACCTTTGGTTCTCAGGCTGGTGCTCAATCCACTGAGCCACACCAGCCAGGGCTTTTCTACCTATCTTATTCCACCTTAGAGTGGAATCTTGTTAGTTTCTGATTTATACTTAAGGTGTTTCATTTTAAAATAAGCAGTAGATGTATATTTTTAAAGTTTCCCTTTTTGTTTTACTCAAGAGATAACACAGCAGGTTCTTTAATCATTTTGTTTAATGTTGTTTTGTTATAACATTGATGAGATGCTTGGGAAGAATTATAGTACATAGAGTCTTGGGTCTTTTGCAAGCACGAGTCTTATCCTGGGCATATATGTGTGCTTTCTAAATTTCCCTGTACATGGGTACTTTTTAAAAAATTTATTTTTCAATTACAGTTTACATTCAATATTATTTCGTATTAGTTCAGGTGTATAGCATAGTAGTTAGACAATCATATACTTTACAAAGTGTTCCCCCTGATATTTCAAGTACCCACCTAGCACTGTACATAGTTATTATAGTAGTATTGATTATATTCCCTCTGCTGCACCTTACAACCCCAGGACTATTTTGTGACTACCAATTTGTAGTTCTTAATCCCTTTACCTTTTTCACCCAGCTGCCCAAACCCTCTCCCCCTCTGGCAACCATCAATCTGTTCTCTGTATCTATGAGTCTATTTCCAATTTGTTTATTCACTTATTTTGCTCTTTAGATTCCACATATAAGTGAAATCATATGGCATTTGTCTTTGTCTTTAGCTTATTTCACTTAACATAATATCCTTTAGGTCCATCTATGCTATTACAAATGGTAAAATTGGATTCCTTCTTATGGGTGCTTTTGAATAATGTAATTTCCCAGAGAATCTCCCCCTAGCGTTTCCTCTCAGGCCTTAGACAGTCTGTTGTATGTCCAGACTGTAATCTTTTGTCCCAGGCATCTGTGGGTTGTTAGTTTGCCTTGCAACCTTTTGGAGCAATACCAGCTTTTTTTCTGACCTGAGTTCTGAGTTAGATGAAACAGAGGCTCAGTCCTTGCATCAGTCCTTCCAGTAGTCCCCAGACATGTTTGAACAGACAGACACTAATTTGTGAATAAGGTTTCTCTGATCCTTCCAGAAACAAGGATTCCAACACTGGGAACATGGGCTGCCACTGCCACACATGGAAAGGGGTGGGCAAGAGCAGGTAAAAGTGCCATGAAATTTTTCCACCAACTTTAAGTTGCCTTTTTCTTGTTTCCATGTTCACTTGGTTGCTACAAACCTTTGGCTGTTTTCCAGAGTTCTAATTAAGTTGGTTCTGACAGTTCTTACTTGTTTTTGATGTTTCTGGGGGGATGAGAGTTTGGCGCTGCCTACCCTATCATTTAACTGATATCATTGTGGGGTGATTTTCTTATCACCTGAAATAGTTTCTCATTTTCTATTACTTTTTTTAAAGGTTGTATTTATTTATCTTTAGAGAGGGGAAGGGAAGGAGAAAGAGAGGAAGAGAAACACCAATGTGTGGTTGCTTCTCGCATGCTCCCTACTGGGGCCCTGGCCCACACTCCAGGCATGTGTCCTAACTGAGAATTGAACAGCTACCCTTTGCTTCTCAGTCCAGCGCTCAATCCACTGAGCCACATCAGTCAGGGCTCATTTTCTATTACTTTTAAAGAAACTTTGAATTGATGTAGATTGCTTTTTCATGTTTGTTTGAGGACTTTGTTGGAGGTTGGGGTGACATTTGCATGATCCTTAGTTTAAGGCCATCTTCTCTTTTTAAAAGAATCTTTTAAAAATACTTTATTTATTTATTTTTAGAGAGAGGAGAAGGGAGGGAGAGAGGGAAAGAAACCTCGATATGAGAAACATCAATTGGACTTGCGGTCAAGAGGGTGACATAGATAATCATGACTTGCCTCATCACACAACCACATCAAAATTACAACTGAAATATACGACAACCATCACTCAGAAATGGAAGTCTGACAACTACAGAATTAAAGAAACCACATCCAACCAATGGGTAGGAGGGGCAGAGACATGAAATAGGCTGGTCCCACATCCATGTGGGGTGGATAAAAATTTGTGAGGGATATCTTGGTAATGAGGAGTCCCAGCCCAACATCAGGCACCCCTACCCAGGGTTCCAGTGCCAGGAAGATAAGTCCCAATAATTTGTGACTGTGAAAATCAGCAGAGATTGAGTCAGTGGAAGAAAATTCTGGAGTCCCAAGCAGTTCCTCTTAACCCATACATGGCCTTACTCAGACATACTCCATCTGAGCTCCCGCACTGGGATAGCAGCTTGAAAGGCACTGGTTGCATACAGGGAGAAACTGAAGTGTCTGGCATGAAGGCAAGAGCTAGAGGACAGCTTTCTCCCTGACAGAAAGGTAGGCAAAGGCCATTGTCCCTTTTTTGAACTCTCCCTCTACAGAACCATAGAGCTTGCAGCCTGGTGCCATATGTGAGACTCCATCAACTGGGCTAACACTGTTTGAGTCACCCTGAAAACCCCCAGAGACTCTGTCCTACCCAACATACGGGCCTACCCATGCATTTCCATATGAATGACTGGTCTTCGCTCATGCTTCACAACTTTCTAAATATTCTCAAGCAAGCAACAGCTAGTCTCAGTGAGCCTCCAGCCCCCATACCTCTTGCCAAGTGGAGTCAGGCCTGGCACTAGCAGCAGCCAGCCTAGATTCACAGCTTGGTTCACCTGGGAACCTCTAAGCCCAGCACAAATAACAGCTATCTCAGATTGCTTTATGGCTCCAGCAGGGTGGCCTTGGGTAAAACACAGGTAGGGGCTGACCTTAGGCCATACCACCTGGGAAATCCCAGAGCCTATTCACCCAGTGGACAGCTACATACCATGTTGTTGCACCACCATCCTACCCCTGCACAACTGATCCTACAAAGAAGGCATTGGTTGGTGGTTAGTGGCCATAGTCAGTCCTTGGAGCTGACTGGCCTGGGTAAATCCCTGCCATTGACCTGCCAACAGCAGTCCAGGCTCATCTACAAGAGGAAGGTATACTCAGCCCTCACAAACAGTGCACCTCAAGTATCCAGCTTAGGTGATAGGGGAGGCTGTGCTACTGGACTTTACAGGACACCTACTACATTAGGCCATGTTACTAAGACAGGGAGTCATAGCAGCTCTACCTAATACATAGAAACAAACAGAGAGGCTGCCAAAATGAGGAGACAAAGAAAAATGGCCAAATGAAAGAACAGATGAAAACTCCAGAAAAAGAACTAAACAAAATGGAAATAGGCAGTCTATCAGATGAAGAGTTCAAAACACTGGTTATAAGGATGTTCAAGGAAATTAGTAAGGACCTCATCAGCATAAAAAAGATCCAGTCAGAAATGAAAGATACGCTAATTAAAATAAACAATTTACAGGGAAACAACAGTAGAGTGGATGAAGCTGAGAATTCAGTCAAATGATTTGGAACATAAAGAAGCAAAAACGACCAATCAAAACAATAAAAAGAAAAAAAAATCCAGAAAGAAGGAGGATAGTGTAAGCAGCCTCTGGGGCAACTTTGAGTGTTCCAACATTCATGTCATAAGGGGTTCCAGAAGGAAAAGAGAAAGAGCAAGAAATTGGAACTCTATTTGAAAAAAATAATGAAAGAAAACTCCTATTTGGTGAAGGAAATAGACATGCAAATTCCGGAAGCAAAGAGCCCCAAACAAGATGGATGCAAAGAGGCCAACACCAAGAAACATCATTAATTAAAATGCTAAATGTTAGCACACCTGGTTGGTGTGGCTCAGTGGATTGAGTGCCAGCCAGTGACCCAAAGGGTTGCCAGTTTGATTCCTAGTCAGGTCACATGCCTGGGTTGCAGACCAGGTCCCCAGTAGGGGGTGCGCTAGAGGCAACCACATATTGGTGTTTCCCTCTCTTTCTCCATCTCTTCCCCTCTCTCTTTAAATAAACAAATAAATAAGTAAGTAAATAAAATCTTAAAAAAATAAAATACTAAAAGTTAAAGAGAGAATCTTAAAAGCAGCAAGAGAAAAGCAGTAAAGTTACCTACAGGGGAATTCCCATAAGACTGGCAACTGATTTCTCAAAAGAAACTTTGCAGGCTAGAAAGGATTGGCAAGAAATATTCAAAGTCATGAAAAGCAGGGACTTACAGTCAAGATTGCTCTACCCAGCAATGCTATCATTTAGAATTGAAGGGCAAATAGCTTCCCAGACAAGAAAAAATTAATGGAGTTCATCATCACCAAGCCATTATTATATAAAGTATTAAAGGAACTTACTTAAGAAAAAGAAGATCAAAACTATGAACAATAAAATGACAATAAATACATATCTATCAACAATCGAATCTAAAAAACAAACTAAGCAAACAAGAAGAACAAAGACAGTCATGGATACAGAGAGTGTTTTGATGGTTGCCAAATGAGGGGGGTTTGGGGGAATGGGTGAAGAGGTGAGGGGATTAAGAAGTACAAATAGGTAATTACAGAATAGCCACAGGGATATAAAGTACAGTATAGGAAATGGAATAGTCAGAGGACCTACACATGACCTGTGAACATAATAATTGTGTGGGATTGCCTGAGGGAGTGGGGGGGGGTGCTGAGTGGAATGGGACAAAGGGGGAAAAGCTATAATAACATAATCAATAAAATAGAATTAAAAAAAGAAACATGAATCAGTTGCCTCGTACTTGCTCTGACTGGGGACTGAACCTGCAACCTAGGCATATCCCCTCACCGGGAATTGAACCAGCGACCTTTGGCTTTGAGGATGATTCCCAACCAAACCAACTGAGCCACACCAGTCAGGGCAAGACTGTCCTCTTTTGTCAGTGAGGCAAAGTGCAGTTTACTTAATGGATGACTTTCTTTTGGCACTGTGGAGATCCACTGACTGATGTGTGTACTCTGACTTGTTTTCTTTTTGTTTCTTTTTTTTTTCATTCTTTTTCCTTTTTTTTTTTCATTCTTTGTCTGCTCTGACCCTAAATTTCCCTGTAGATTTCCCCTTTACTACCCAGTCTCCAAATGGTTCTTTCTCATTCCTTTTTACCCTCTGATCCCTCAGAGGTGATTTTTTTGTGTGACTGCCACCTTTTGTCCTTCACACCTTTCCTATAATTGGTGCTCTGATATATTTGGCTAGTTTTTTAGTATTTTCATACTTACGGTAAATGTCTCTCTTTGAAGCATGATTTCAGCTCATGCTTAGGTGATCTGTCCCCATTTCTGTTCTCTTGAACTCTTTTTTCAGACTCTTCTACATTCCAGAAAGGCTTATGACGATAGTTTGAAAGTCAGCTCAGTGGTAATTTGGTATTTGTTTTTTACTTATAGGTATTTAGAAGTTTGTATGAGTCAATTTTTTATTGTAAGTTATACTGAAGGTATAGATTATGTGTGGTTTTACTTGTTCTTCATGTTGATCTGCATAGTTTTCTTGAGGATGTGTGGAGAGATTTGGAGTTACATAGATGCAATTATTCTAGATTACCTGGAAGCTCTTCATATTTTTTAATTTAAAAAATTAAGGTATAATTTGTATATAGTAAAACAGACCCTCTTTAGCATATATATAGTTCTGCAAAATTTTAAAAAAGATTTTCATTTATTTTTTTAGAGAGAGGGGAAGGGAAGGAGAAAGTGAGAGAGAAACATCAATGTGTGGTTGCTTCTTGCATGCCCCTCTACCAGGGACCTGGTCCACAGCCCAGGTGTGTGCCCTGATTGGGAATTGAACCTGCAAGCCTGTGGTTCACAGTCTAGTGCCCAATCCACTGACCCACACCAGCCAGGGCTATAGTTCTGCAAATTTTGACAAACTCATACAGTATGTAACTGCCACCACAATGAAGATAGAGATCAGTTCTTTCACCTCCCAATATTTTCCCTTTGTAGTAATCACTGATATATTTTTTGGTCTCTATAGTTTTGCCTTTCCCATAATGTTATTCAAATAGAATCATAGTGTATAGTTTTGAGTCTGACTTCTTTCACTGAGCATAATACATTTGAGGTTCATCCATGTTGTTGCATGTATCATTAGTTCTTTTATTTTTATTGCTGAGTAGTAGTATTACGTTGTATGGATTTCAGTTTGTGTATTCATTCACTGGTTGAAAAACATTTGGGTTGTTTACAATTTGAGTGATTACAAATATAGCTTCTAGTATAATATATAGTTTCTAATATATATACAAGTATAAATATTCATGTACAAGTTTTGGGATCTACATAAGTTTTCATTCAATTTGAATAATATACCTGTGAGTAGGATTGCTTGAATCACATGGGAATCCATGCTTAACTTCATGAGAAACCGGAAACTGTTTTCCAAAGTGGCTGTGCCATTTTGCATTGCTACCTACGATATATGAGAGTTTCAGTTGTTCCACATCCTCAACCAGCACTTGGTATTTTCAAGTATTTTTTTCCATTCTCATAGGTGTGTAGTGGTATCCCATTGTGGTTTTAATTTGCAGTTTACTCATGTCTAATGATGGTAAGTATCTTTGAACATGCTTGTCATTTGTGTATCTTCTTTGGTAAAGTATCCCTCATTTGCCCTTTTGTGTTTTAGCTTTGAGAGTTCTTTATATATTCTGAATATATAACTTCTTTGCCAGATATGTGATTTGTGAATGTTTTCTCTGATTGTGTGGCTTTTTATTCTCTTAACAGTGTCTTTTGAATTTTGGTGTCACATCTAAGAAATTATTTGGCTAACCTAAGGTTAAAAATATTTTCTTACATATTTTCTTCTAGAAATTGTATAGGTTTAGATTTTACATTTAGGTCTGTAATCCATTTTGAATTAATTTCTATATAAGTTGGAGGTATGGATTGAAATTCTTTTTTCTTTTTGGCATGTGGATATCCAAATGTTGCAGTACTACTTGTTGAAGTGGGAATTTCCATTTTCCATTGAATTGCCTTTGCACTTTTGTTGCAAGTAATTTTAATATAAAGATATAAAGTAAATTGAGTTACACTTGAAGTACAGTGTATAAGTCTTCAGCTTGGTGAATTATTGTAAAGTGAACACACTGTGTAACCACTCCATAGGTTAAGATTAGAACAAAATCAGGACCTCTGAATCCCCACTCATGCTCTTTCCCAATCAATACCACTCCCAAAGGTAACCACTCTCTTGCCGTCTAACATTATGAATTGGCCTTGCCTGTTTTCTTTACGATATATAAATAGAATCATGCAGTATGTACTCTTTGATGTCTGGATTCTTTTACTTAGCAGTATATCTGAGATTCATCTATGTTGACTATACAGTTGTAGTTCATTCATTTGCATTACCATATAGTATTCCACTGAAAGACTGGGCCACAATTTACCCATTGTATTGTTGAGGGACATTTTGATTTTTCTCCACAATTTAGTATTAGAAATAACATGGCAGTGAATATCCCTGTCCTTGTTTTTGAGAGCCATATGCATGATTTTCTCTAAGGTGTGTACCTTTGAGTAGAATCACTGGATAATAGTGTATAGAAATCATTAATTAACTTTAGTAAATAATGCCAAACTGTTGCCTCAAACAACTATGCCAGTTTACATTCCTACTAACAGTATGTGAAAGTTCTTACAGCAAACCAATCTTACGGTAATTTTAGTCTGTTTAATTGTAATCTTTCTGGTGGGTGCATAGTGGTGTCTCATTGCAGCTTAAATTTTCACTTACTTGAGTGCTAATGGGATTGAGTACATTTCATTGGTTACCTGAGTGCTAATGAGGTCAGGTACATCTCCTCATGTTCATAGGTCATTTGTTTTTTCTTTTTAGTGAAGTGCCTATTCACATCTCTTGTCTATTGTTTATGTTGTTTGTGTGATTCTTACTGATTTGTAGAGGTTATTTTATATGTTCTGGATAAGATCCATTTATCACATGTGAATGTTGTGAACAGTCTCCCCATCTATAGCTTGCTTTTTTACTTCTGTACCTTTTTTATCTTTATTGTATTTTTCCATTACCATTCAGCCCCCTGATACCCTTCTCCCTCCAGCAATCACCACACTGTTGTCCATGTTCATGAGTCCCTTTTCCTTTTTGCTCAATCCCTCTACCCCCAACCTTCCCACACCCCTAGCTGTCATCCTGCTTTCCATGTTGCACTTTTAATCTTGTACCATGTATATAAGTCTTTTAAGAGTAGTGCTTTTCATGTCTTGTTTCAGAAGTGTTTCCCTATCCCAAATCTGTGAAAACACTTCCCTTTATTGTTTTCTAGACACTTTATTGTTACCTTTCATATTACATTTACAATTCACCTGTAGCTTATTTTTGTGTATGGTGAGTGTTAGGGGTTATATGTTATTTTACCTCATATAGATATCCAGTAACCCATCCACATTTATTTGAAAACATCATCCTCTTCCCACTGCTTTTAAGGCCAACTTTGTCATCACTCAGGTGTCCATACATATTAGATTCTCTTTTTATTTCAGTTGGACTATTTGTTTAGCCTTGTCCTAATATCACATGTTCTCTTACATGTTCTATTATTTAATGGAATGGTTTTCCTACCATGATTTGTGATTTTCCCTCAAAGTAGGTCACTACTTGATATAAAGTAGGCATCCTGTATTAAGTCATCATCATGAATTTGGAACCCAATTAGAAGTTTCCCTAAATTCCATCCCCATCACCAAGTGCTCAGCAGTTTAGAATAAAAGGAATGTGCAATTACAGGGACTCGTGACATTTGAGGATGTGGCTGTGGATTTCACTCAGGAGGAGTGGCAGTACCTAAACCCTCCACAGAGGATCCTGTACAGGGGCGTGATGATGGAGACCTACAGAAACCTGGTCTCTGTGGGTAAGAATGACTTCCTCAGGTAATTTTGCTGTTTATGATTACTGTGCCCAGTAGAGGTCCTTTAATTCTTCAATTTCAGAAACTTGTAAAGTCTCTGAACTGTTTGAAGAGTGAACTCCAGGGATCAAAGTTCCCTTTTTCCCCTTTGCTCCCCTGACAAGGTGTTTGTTTTCTAAAAGCCCAGCGGAAATGATTTGACTTAACCATTGTGTCAAGTGATAGGTCCCTTGTGCTGCCCCAAACTCCACCTTCCTCTTTCTCAGAGGCTCTGAAGGCTAAGGAGGTGTTGTTGTCATTTCTCATTAGCAGGGCAGCAGGCTACCAAACCAGACCTCATCCTCAAATTGGAGGTAGAAGAGCCGTACCTTGCAGAAGATAAAATCCCATTTTGGAGCTGTCCAGGTAAGTGGGATTCACCCAGGCTATGGGGACATGAGGTCCCAGCTTCTTAGTCAAAGATGAGGACCTTTGAAAGGGCTTTCAGGAATACCTGGGGAAAGATTATGGCCCTTTGATATTTGAGGACAGGGATGTGAACACCTAGACATAAGACTGACCTGCTTCCCCTGTCCCACACCCACCAGACTTCTCTCTTTAATTGGTGCTCACCCACAAATTTCTACACAGCTCCATTCCCCATATGTGTGTCTTGTATATGCCAATTCC
Source organism: Tonatia bakeri (assembly GCA_004024845.1). Lineage (NCBI taxonomy): Eukaryota > Metazoa > Chordata > Mammalia > Chiroptera > Phyllostomidae > Tonatia > Tonatia bakeri. Next base: position 38,770 of record PVIA01008969.1, read on the forward strand.
TAGCCCCCAAGCCTTGCCACTTCTACCATTCTTATTTCTGACTGCCTTATCTAAAGCCAGGCACACATTAATCACAGGCCAAAGCTAATACTTCAATTCCAGATTGAATTGCCTGATTCCATTCAGTTTAGATATTCTTATCTAAAACATTTTGATTATCTATTTTTAAAAAGAGCTTTATTGAGAGATAAGTCACATACCATAAAATTCACTCTTTTGGAGCATACAAATTCAATGATTTTTAGTATACTCACAGAGTTATGCAGCCATCACCACTACCTAATTTTAGAATATTATCACCCCCAAAAAGAAACCTCTATCTCTTAATCAGTCACTCTCCATTCCCTTTCCCCATCCCCTGGCAACTGCTAATCTACTTTCTGTCTCTATGGTTTTGCCTATTCTGGTTTCTTTCACTTCTTGGCATGTTTTCAGGGGTCATTCATCCATATTGTATTATGTTTCATGGAAGAAAGATAATCCATTGTATGAATATATCACATTTTATTTTTCATTTGCCAATGGACATTTAGGTTGTTTCCACTTTAATGATTGTATTAATGTAGAAGTTTCTGTGGTGATGTATGTTTCCATTTCTTTAGAGTACATACATAGGAGTGGAATTGTTCAACAATGTGATAACTGTGTGTTTTACATTTTGTGGAACTGCCAAACTGTATAAATATCCTATTCCTCAAAAATTTTTATTCAGTGGTTTTAATATTCCCTAATGATTTTTGCCTAAATCAATTATTACTGAGTTGGTTGAAAAATAATGAATTTTCTATTATTTCTTATACATTTGTAAGTTGGCACTCTTCTGTAAAGAACTTTTCCCTTACCCCATCTCCATTAAGTAATTTTAGTATCAGTAGGGACTCGTGGATTCCTGTTTTTCAATGTATTATAATCCATTACTTTATACTCTCATTCATTTTGATGTTCATATTGTCCTCAATTTAACTAATAAGAGTCCCTTCAGGCTGGTTCCTCTGTCTTTTGATGTGTCTCCATCATTCCTTGAGCACTTTCTAGCACAGAAATACATTCCAGGTTCACCTTGTCTTGTCCTCATTTCAGACTTGGAATGAGCAACTTCTCCAAGGATCTCTGATTCCTTTAGTGGGGAATAGTATATAAAAATCAGCATCTAGGTGCTGGGTGTGCTCATAGCTATTCAGATTCTTGTCTAATTATCTACAAATGATTCCCTCCATTTGTCTTTTTTTTTCCCTTGTATTTATTTTTTTAAGGAACTCGGTCATTTGTCCTTTAGTTTCTCACATTTTGGATTTTGCTGTTAAGTATCCCCATAGCAGTATTTAACATATTCCTCATTCACAACAGTATTGTTAGTATTATTCTGAGGCTACCGAATGTATATAGAGGGTTGTTGAATCATTTGAAGTAATCATGTCAGTGCCATTGAGAATCAAGACTTCTCAGTATGGTTGTTAGGAAATAAAGATGAGAGGATATTAATTATTAGGGAATCCTTTTATATTCAATTTTGCTGTCTGAGTATATAAAATTTGCAAATATTAAAGAACAAAAATTCAACTAAATAACTTGGAAGATATATTAACACTATAAAACAATTCATGAATCGGGGAGCATTCCCATCTAGCAAATAGAAGGGAGCTTAAGGAGTTGTACAACATGGAAGGTTTTCATAGGCAGAAGGAGGATGGGAGAAGGAGGTTTAAAAGGGTGTATTATTTCAAAGAGAAAAAAGGTGTATTATTTAAGACAAGACCACCTTCCCTTAGAGGAAGGCAGGGGATCTTATCAGTCAGGATTACCTCATTAGCTTTGATCAGGAAATTCTAGAATGATTTTAAAATTCCACTCCTGGGAGAGGTTGAAATTGCAGTTATTAAGACTTGGTGGGGTTTACCACAAGTGACTCTATTTTGGGTGTGTTTTTCTTTTTAACATAAATATTTACTTGGATCCAAAGTCAAATCTAGAAAACAGGTATATTCTAAGAAGTCTAGCTCCTTTCCCTCTCCATCCCACTCTCTTCTTTCCTTCTCCCTATAGGTTAATACTACCATTAGATGTAAACATTTATTAAAATGTAGAAGTTTATTCTTCCATTGTTTTTTTATAAGATGAGCTCATATAAATATATATTTTTCCTTTTTTAGAAAAATGTTAGCCTACTATGCACAGGTTTATTAACCTTATTTTCAGTTGATATTTAAGAACATGTTAAATACAGGATCCAGCAGAAATAATACCTGCTTGAGTGTTTTTGGTAGGGTAATAATATAGGTGTAATAATTTATAGTTTTAATTTGAACATTTCACCTAAAATGTCATATGGTGTGCTTGAGTGCAATATTGTTATGTTATAAAATTACATACTTATGATTTTGCAATAAAAAAGGGGTATAATTTATGCTGGAACCTGTATATTGAGATATTATTTATTTTTATAATAATATAGTAGCTCTTAATTGTAATAGTAGTAGTTGTAGTAGTAGTAGTAGTAGTTACTGTTACAGTGTAGTTATTGTTCTAGTCAACATTTAAAATCACTTCCTGCATGTCATGCATATTCTGTTATAAGTAATTTAATCATATCAACAAACACTGAGTGGGCACTGTTATAATTCCTGTTTTTTCAAGGTGGGAAAGTAAGATACAAATAGATTAATTTGCCTAAGTTCACAGAGCAAGTAAAGGGCTAAGGCAGGATTTGATACTGGGCTAGAGAGCCTGTAACCCTAGCCACATATGTTCTGCTGTTTCTTACCACCCCAGGAGGGTCAGATTCAGCAGATCCTTGGTGGACTTGGGTTCCATCAAATTTATTTTGTAAAAGTTTTTTGTGCGATTCTAATGTTCACTACTGTTTAAGAACTAGTGGTTAGCAATCCAAAGAAAGGATGTCCCAGGAAGAGAAACCACAGCTGCATGATCCATTTTAAAATTCAGTATTATCATGTCATCCTTATTAAATCTAATTGGTAATATGAGGAGTTTAGTTATAGTGACTCTTCTTTCAACTTATCTGTATGTTTGAAAATTTTCATATAAAATTTTAGGAAAAGGTGAGAAGAAAAATAAACTTCAACATGATAAAATTAAATACTATATGTGCAAAAAGTATTTACTATATTTTACTGACTTCAAGATACCTTTTTTTTCTTTTTCCTTTTTTAAACATTTTTATTGTTGTTTAAGTACAGTTGTCTTTATTTTCCCCACACCATTCCCCCCCACCCATCCATTCCTACTTCCCACCCTTGATCCTACCCCCATGTGGTTTTTGTCCATGTGTCCTTTATAGATGTTCCTGAAAACCATGCCCTCTTTCCCCCCCATTATCCCCTCCCACCTCCCCTCTGGTTACTGTCAGTTTGTTCTTAATTTCAATGTCTCTGGCTATATTTTGCATGCTTGTTTGTTTTGTTGATTAGGTTCCACTTATAGGTTGAGATCATATGGTATTTGTCTTCCACTCCCTGGCTTATTTCATTTAGCATAATACTCTCTAGTTACATCCATGTTGTTGCAAAGGGACAAAAGAAGCTCCTTCTTTCTTTCTGCTGCATAGTATTCCATGGTGTAAATGTACCATAGTTTTTTGATCCATTCATTTACTGATGCGTACTGAGGTTGCTTCCAGCATTTGGCTATTATAAATTGTGCTGGTATGAACATTGGGGTGCATAGGTTGTTTTGGATTGGTGTTTCAGGGTTCTTAGGGTATAATCCCAGCAGTGGAATTGCTGGGTCAAAAGGCAGTTCCATTTTAGTTTTCTGAGGAAATTCCATACTGTTTTCCACAGTGCCTGCACCAGTCTGCATTCCCACCAACAGTTCACTAGGGTTCCCTTTTCTTCACATCCTTTCCAACATTTGTTGTTTGTGATTTGTTTATGATGGCCATTCTAATTGGTGTGAAGTGGTATCTCATTCTGGTTTTAATTTGCATCTCTCTGATAGCTAGTGATGCTGAGAATCTTTTCATATGTCTCTGGGCTCTCTGTATGTCCTCCTTGGAGAAGTGTCTGTTCAAGTCCTTTGCCCACTTTTTAATTGGGTTGTTTGTCTTCCTGGAGTGGAGTCATGTGAGTTCTTTATGTATTTTGGAGATCAGACCCTTGTCTGAGTTATCATTGGCAAATATGCTTTCCCATACAGTTGGTTCTCTTTTCATTTTAATGCTGTTTTCTTTAGCCATGCAGAAGATTTTTATTTTGATGAGATCCCATTTGTTTATTCTTTCCTTTATGTCCTTTGCTCTAGGGGACATATTGGTGAAAATATTGCTGCATGGAATATCTGAGATTTTCCTGCCTATGTTCTCCTCTAGGACTTAAATGGTGTCACAACTTATATTTGTCTTTTATCCACCTTGAATTTATTTTTGTGTATGGTGTAAGGTGGAGATCAAGTTTCATTTTTTTGTAGGTAACTGTCCAGATCTCTCAACACCATTTGTTGAAGAGGCTATTTTTACTCCATTTTATGCTTCTGCACCTTTGTTGAATATTAATTGACCAAATAGAGTTGGGTTTAATTCTGGGCTCTCTAATCTATTCCATTGGTCTATGTGTCTGTTCCTATGCCAGTACCAGACTGTTTTGATTACAGCGGCCTTGTAATACAGTTTGATATCAGGTATTGTGATCTCTCCTACTTTATTCTTCTTTCTCAAATTTGCTGTGGATATTCGGGGTTGTTTGTGGTTCCATATAAATTTTTGAAATGTTTGTTCTATATCTGTGAAATATGTCATTGGTATTTTAATAGGGATTGCATTGAATGTGTAAATTGCTTTGGGTAGTATGGACATTTTGATGATGTTAATTCTTCCAGTCCATGAACATGGCACATGCTTCCATCTGTTTGTGTCTTCCTTAATTTCTTTCTTCAGTGTTGTGTAGTTTTCTGAGTATAGTGCTTTTACCTCCTAGGTTAGGTTTATTCCTAGGTACTTTATTTTTCTTTTTGATATATCAAATGGGATTTTTTTCCCTGGTTTCTATTTCTGATATTTCATTATTGGTGCACAAAAATGCCTTTGATTTCTGAAGATAGCATTGGATTTTAAGACATACCACTAAGAATAAATTTTTGACATGTCATTGATTGTAAAGTGCATGTGGATTCAGAAATGTCAAAATGTAGGATAATATTCATCTTGTGATTGATGAAATATGGTATATTAAAGGCAAGGCTTTGTAATTTCAACTGTCTGAATGAACAACTACTACAGATGAACAACTACTTTAGAAGTTCATAGAAATTAAAGTTGTAGAGGTAAGTTTTGAAAAGACTGAACTTCTTGAAAGTTATCTAGAATCTGAATATAGCAAAATATGAAGTACTAGGCTCTGCAGGTGATGGAACATGAGGAAGAGTTTGGAGTTAATAATAGAACTAGCTTTTAGGAGAAATAGTCTAGATAGGAGCAGAAGGTAGTGTTGAAGAACTAGGAGTGCAAAGGTGAATCCAGGGGCAAAGATGTTTAGGTTTTCTTTTTTTTTTTTTTTTTGTAAGGCTAGTTATTCTAAATCTTCCATTTACTGAGAATGTGAATTTGGTATTTTTGTGTAAGTAGTTGTATAAATAGTATAAATCAGGTACAGATAAGGTTTCACATGATAAATGAAGTTTAAGGGTAATAAGATCACCAGAGTTGATGGAAATCAGAGATGATGCAAATATAGTGATAAAGACTTAGTTGTCAAGGTAAGATTAAGTTTTCTTGGTAACAAAAAGGCTAGTAGGTGGGAGTTTAGTAAAATAACAGAATTTGATGGTCAAGTTTCTCTCTCCAGGAACTCTGATAAAATGAGATAATAGTATCACCTTTCAGGTGGCAGTGCATTTCTAAAGAAGGACCATTGCATAATGTCAAAGTATAAAAATGGGTTTACTCTACTTCTTTCTAGAAGAAGCCTGCCAAGTTGATGAACAGATTGAGAGACAGCACCAGGATGACGAAGATAAATATCTGTTGATGCAAATTGGATTCCCTGAGAAGAAAGCAATTACCACCAAGGGTGAACATGACTATAATGAATTTGGAAACACACTTTATCTGAGTGCAAACCTTGCTGCTTCAATACAAAGACCCCATAAACATGAGCTATTTGGAAATAATACGGTAGGCAATTTAGACTTATTTAGTAGAAGCTCTTTAGTAAAGAAACATGATAATGGATGTACAAAATTATTATTCCATACTGAATATGAGAAAACAACTCCTGGAGTGAAAACTTATGGATATAAAGAGTGTGGGAAGACCCTCAGGCGAAAGAAAGGTCTTAGTCTGCATCAGAGAATTAAAAATGGAGAGAAACCTTTTGAGTGTACTGCATGTAGGAAAACCTTCAGCAAGAAGTCACACCTCATTGTACATTGGAGAACTCACACAGGAGAGAAACCCTTTGGATGTACTGAATGTGGAAAAGCCTTCAGCCAAAAATCTCAACTCATTATACACCTAAGAACTCATACAGGAGAACGACCCTTTGAATGTCCAGAATGTGGAAAGGCCTTCAGAGAAAAGTCAACTGTCATCATACATTACAGGACTCATACAGGAGAGAAGCCTTACGAATGTAATGAATGTGGAAAAGCCTTCACTCAGAAGTCAAACCTCATTGTCCATCAGAAAACCCACACAGGAGAGAAAACTTATGAATGCACTAAATGTGGGGAATCTTTCATACAAAAGCTAGACCTAATTATACATCATAGTACTCATACAGGAAAGAAACCACATGAATGTAATGAGTGTAAGAAAACTTTCAGTGATAAGTCAACTCTCATTATACATCAGAGAACTCATACGGGAGAGAAACCTCATAAATGTACTGAATGTGGGAAGTCTTTCAATGAGAAGTCAACCCTCATTGTGCATCAGAGAACTCATACAGGGGAGAAACCCTATGAATGTAATATATGTGGGAAAACCTTCACCCAAAAGTCAAATCTTGGTGTACACCAGAGAACTCATTCTGGAGAGAAACCATTTGAATGTAATGAATGTGAGAAAGCATTCTCTCAGAAATCCTATCTCATGCTACACCAGAGAGGCCATACAGGAGAGAAACCCTATGAATGCAATGAGTGTGAAAAAGCATTTTCCCAGAAATCATATCTCATTATACATCAAAGAACTCATACAGAAGAAAAACCCTATAAGTGTAATGAATGTGGCAAAGCCTTCAGAGAAAAGTCAAAGCTCATTATACATCAGAGAATTCACACAGGAGAGAAACCATATGAGTGTCCTGTATGTTGGAAAGCTTTTAGCCAGAAGTCACAGCTCATAATACATCAGCGAACCCACACAGGAGAGAAACCATATGCATGCACTGAATGTGGCAAAGCCTTTAGAGAAAAATCAACATTCACTGTACACCAAAGAACTCATACTGGAGAGAAACCCTACAAGTGTACAGATTGTGGGAAAGCTTTTACCCAAAAATCAAACCTTATTGTACATCAGAGAACACATACAGGAAAGAAAGCCCATGGGAAAGGCCACACTCGGAAGTCAAAGTTCATTGCACATTAGATAGTAAATCAATAGTGTTTGTTATGTTCCCTAAAGGAAAGTTTTGTTAGTTAACATTTTTAAAATATGTTCTGACTTCTGGTTTAAATATAGGGAATAAAGTCAGCCTTTTTTTTTTCTTTTAATCTCAGTCTTCACCCAAAAGTTGTAGGGAGAAAAAGAAGCAGAAGTGTACTCTCTGTTACTGACAAAGTTAGCTGAAACCCTGATGAGAGGGTTGCCACTGGCAGATGTAGGAGATCTCAGAGGAGATAGAATACTCAAGACTGCAGGTATGAGACAATACTGGTAAGGACTCTTAGTTGAGGTTCAGGATACACCCTGAGTACAGCACCCTGCAACAGCAGTAAACCAGAGCATGGGTCCCTGGGAAATAGGATGTTTCCTATACCCATTTGGGGTCTGAAGAGTGACAGGCATGGGCCTTGTCAAGGAATTGCTCAAACCATATTTAGCAGAAACTAGTCTGCTAATCACAGGAGCAATCGATGGTGGATGGGCCAAAAGAAGGAAGTGTTCCTTGTGATGAACCCTACAGCTGCCCCTATTTAGTACTGACTCTAGAGAAGTCAAGTAGAAAGAACTACCAAATAGGGAAAAAAAACCCAGTTGTAAGAAAACCTCCAAACTGCTTTAAATGAGGACCTGGCTTCACTTCCCAAGTGAACCTCCAGCAAACATCAAGTCCAGGAAAAACTGTTATTCAAAGAGGAATGATTCCACAGTGATCAAAACCAGAAATGTACTTGGGTTTTCAGCGATCCCACTTCTAGGAATGCATATACTCATGCATGTATAAAATGATGAACACACAGAGGTATTCACTCATGCACTATTTGCAAAAACAAAAGGTTCGGAAGCTATTTAAATGACCACACCAGGGGTCTGGTTCCTGAAATCCTGATATGTTAATGCAACAAATTCCTAGGTAGACAAAAATAAAATATATAAAGAAAACTTGGACACCATTTATGTAGTGATGTGGGATGATCACCAACATATATTATTGGGTGGAAAAAGCAAGGTGCAGGATAGTGAGTATAATGTGCTACCATTTGTATATAAAAAGAACACATGGTAAGTGAATAATTCAGAGTATATGCATAAACTGTCCCTGGAAAGATACATGAGAAGCTGGGAAACCATGACTACAGCTCAGAAAGAGAAGGGGAAGTGGGTGGCTGGGGAGATGGAATTGGGAGATAACTGTATATCCTTTCATAACTTTTGAAAATTGTACTATGTGAATGTATTGCCATTTCAATAAATAAACTTTCAAAAAGCATAGTTTCTTCCATTACTATTATAATGAGGTCAGAGTCTAGATACAGGACTTCATAACATTTAATAGAGATATGCTCAATGTGGAGTTTTATTTTTTTAATAGAATAATTAGAATAATCAGTCAAAGCAACAGATAACCAATCAGTTCCAAAGGCAAATGTATATTACTTTTCAGGCGGTGTCAAATAAAGTGATTCTCAGGTTAGCTGGGACTGCATTATGTAAACTTAAAATAATTGAGACTGATATACATTTCTTATTTTATATACACAGTGACATCTATAAAGATATCCTATGTTAGAGCTTGCCAGTGGCTTTCCATATCTTAACAAAATGACTTAAATGACTTCATTTGTGTGTGTGCTTTAAAAAAAGAGACACAAAGCATAAATCCACAGAAAAGCTAACTTAGTTCTCAGGTCACACTGCTGTGGGTGATAACATTTTCCAAGGTGAGGGACAGATTGAGAGCCCTGGTCTGAATGGATGTGGCCAAAGACTGTGTTACAACATATCTGCTCCAGAGGAAGAAGTCCCATTGTGTGAATGACCATATTTGTGGCCCTTATGCTTCTGTGGTGGAATTGGACAACCCAAGCTATATAAAACCTGGGCATGGTCAGGGTTTGGATGTAACAAAACAGGTGAGTCAGATCTGAGACCCTGCCTGTGTATTCCTAGGCTTTGTTTATTCTCTAAATTATTCTGTAAGAAAATAAGCCATGGACTCACTTTTTATTCAGCTGTTAGTAAGACATGACATACAGGGTGGGGCAAAAGTAGGTAGGTTTACAGTTAATATAGAAATAACACAATAATGAAAGTAATACAAGAATAAATTTTCATGTACTCACAACTGTAACCTACTCTGCCCTATCCTGTATTTAGTGCCTTTCTAGGGAGAAGAAAGCATGGGGGAAAATGTGGGGCTGACTTCCTTGTGCTTTGAGCAGTCTGCTGAGAAGGTCCACGGGCACTAGAAATGAAACATTTTATTTTCCTGCTGATGTTAGTCCTGACTGAGATCCAAGATGGCAGCAGAGTAGGTGAAAGCTACACTCACTCACTCCCAGGACCAGACTGGAATTACAATTAAATTATAAAATAATCATCCTGAATAACCAACTGAAGACTGGCTGCAGAAAAATCTTATAACCAAAAATTTGCAAAAGCAGCCACACTAAGACTGGTAGGAAGATCAGAGATGTGAAATAGGATGACCTCGCACTCACAGGTGATGGCTGAGGTTTCAGAGAAATAGCTCAGCTGCAGGGGGTTTCCCTTGAGAAGCGTGGGATCTAAACCCCAAGCTGGACTTCCCAGCCCAGAGAACCAGAACCTGGAATAAGTGCTCACATGACATCTGGCTGTGAAAAACGGGTTTCCGTCTGCCAGGGAGAGATGGAAGTCTGTTAGAGACACGTACACCCTCTTAATGGGCCATTGCACAAAATTTTGTTCACAGCCACCCACCCTAGGCTCCAGTGGAAGGAGGGCAGAGCAGACTCCAGTTGTATGAGAGTCTGGGGTTTGTAGCTCTGGGGGAAGAGCTGGAGGGACAGCCACTGGAATCCCTATGCTGTCATTTTCCCATACTGTAGACACCATCTTTCTTGAGTAGAGCAGTCCCCTCCATGTGTCCTTAGTCTAGGGGAAAGCAATAGCCCCACCCTCTGCACTCCCTCTTACCCTACTCTGTGGAGCTTATACCCTGCTCAGGAGCTAGCTGCTTTGGCCAGGGTGCAGAAGTCTGGGTAGACTCTGGGTGTCAGTGACTGAGTTGTGTTGCATTGGGGCGTAGGCTATTCCACCACTTTCCTGTGAACCTGACTGGCACTTCCCCCTCATGGGAGAACTGGTAGACTGAGTCTCCAGACTCTAGCTCCAGCTCTGGAGGCCTCACCCACCCATGTTCTATTGGCTGTAGCCTGCCAAGGTTGGGACAAAATCTGGGACTGGTGTGGCTCTTGGTCACAGGCTACACCCCGACCTTCTCATAAGAGATTCACTAGCCCCATCCGCCCACGTCCTGACAGCACCACTCTGCTGAGATCCATTTCCACTTGGCAGAACCTGGGACAGTTACTGGCTTTAGAATGTGGGCCATACTTCTATCACACACCCTCCTAGAGCAGAGTCTTCCTTTCAGACAGCCAAACCTTGGTCTGTTTGGTCCTGATAAACATTGCTAGTTTCACCCTGATGTATCCATGAGACCCCACCCAAACAAAGGTATGCAAGCACCCAGTGGGTGGCAGCTAGACTTGGTATACCTTGGGACATTTGCTGAGTGGCCTCAGACCCAGCAATGGCACCAAGTTTGAACATGTATCAGTCTGGTGAGCACCACTCACCTCTACCTGGTGACTCACTATGAACCTACTTCATGCAACTCAAGTGCAGCCAAAGGCTCTTTCATTGATTGAGCCTAACAGGCAGCCAGTAGGTTGTGGCAGGCAGAGACAAATCTTGGGGTACCTTGGTACTTTTGCTGCCCTGCCCTCAGGCCCAGTGCTGGTAATAGACAGCCTTGGTGTGCAGCTTGGTCCTTCCCATGCACATCCACTTCAAGCAGAGGCAGCCACAAACTGGATTGCTTGTAGATCCAAACAGGTTGCACAGGGCCAGTCCCAGTCCATGTCTTACATTGTCTTGCAACAGAGGCCCTCTGAAGAGGACCAGAACCTACACATCCAGTGGCTAGCTTCAGACAAATTCAGAGCAGAATCCATTTGTCTCACAAGTGGCATATCCAAAGGGAGATTGCAGCAGGCACCACAACCTGCTGAGGTGAATTCTTCATGTGGTCAGCACCTGCACAGCAAGACTGCAAGCCATGGTCAGGGTTGAGACTCACAGTCAGCCAGCTTGAGGGTCACCCCCATGCATGAATGGGTCAATAGCAGTCAAGACTGAATTACAGCAGGAGGGCCCACATAACCCCCACAAGGGAAATTCCTGGAGTACCCAGTTCGGGCGATCAAGGAGGAAGCACCACTAGACCCCACAGGATAATTATAAGGCCATCCCACAAAGACTCAGAGTCAGAGCAGATCTATCTAACACATAGAAACAAACAAAAAGGCAGCCAAAATCGGGTGACAAAGAAACAAGCTCCAAATGAAAGAACAGGAGAAATCTCCACAAAAAGAACTAAATGAAATAAAGGCAAGCAATTTATCAAATACAGAGTTCAAAGTAAAAGTTATATTGATGCTCAACAGTATGAAGAAAGATACAGAAACCATAAAAAAAAAAACAACAGAAATGTATCACATGAAATGAAGAACACTGAAAGGAATAAACAGTAGGTTGGATGAAGCAGAGGATCAAATCAGTGATTTGGAAGACAGGGTAGAATAAAACACCCAATTAGAGCAGCAAAAACAAAAATTAATTTTTAAAAATTAGGATAACATGAAGCATAACACCCACATTATAAGGGCACTGGAAAAAGGGGGGAGAGAGAGAGAGAGCAAGAGATTGAGAACTTATTTGAAGAAATCATGACTGAAAACTTCCTTTACCTGGTGAAGGAAAAAGACATTTAAGTTCAGGAAGCACAGATGGTCCCAAACAAGATGGACCTAAAGAGGTACACACCAAGTCACATCATTATTAAAATGCCAAAGGTTAAAGACAAAGAGAAGCTTTGCCATAAGAGAAATACAGTTAGTTACCTATGAGGGAGCTCCCATAAGACTGTCAGCTGATTGCTCGACATAAACATTTTGGGTAAGAATGAATAGGCATAAAATATTCAAAGTGATGGAAAGCAAGGGCCTACAACAAAGACTACTCAGCAAGGCTATCATTTAAAACTAAAGGAAAAATAAAGAGCTTCTCAGACAAAAGAAATGCTTCAGGAGTTTGTTACCACCAAAGCAGTATTACAAAAAAAAAGTTACAGGGCCTACTTGAAGAAGAAGAAGAAAATGGGAATATATACATACCTATCAATAATCACTTTAAGTGGATATGACTTAAATGCTCCAGTCAAAAGACATAGGGTAGCTAAATGGATGAGAAAACAAGACCCATTTATATGCTGCCTACAAGAGACCACCCACCTTAGAACAAACTATACACACAGACTAAAAGTAAAGGGATGGAAAAAGATGTTTCATGCAAATGGGAAGAAAAGCAGTGATAGCAATATTTATATCTAACAAAATGGACATTAAAACAAAGGCTCTAGTAAGAGACAACAAAGGATGCTATGTAATGATAAAGACAGCAGTCCAAGGGAGATACTGACAATAATACAGTCATAGTAAGGGATTTTAATACCTCACTGACATCAATGGATAGATCTTCCAGACAGAAAATCAACAAGGAAAGGGTGGCCTTAAATGATACACTAGAACAAATGGATTGCATTGATATCTTCAGAGCATTTCACTCCAAAACAGCAGAATACACATTCTTTTCAAATGCACATGGAATGTTTTTTAGGATAGACCCCATGTTAGGACACAAACAAGTCTCAATGAATTTAAGAAGACTGAAATCATATCAAGCATCTCTGACCATAATGGTATGAAACTAGAAATCAATCACAAGGAAATAACAAGAAACACACAAAGACATGGAGGCTAAACCACATGTTACTAAACAATGAATGGGTTAACAATGAGAACAAGGAAGAAATAAAAAGTTACCTTGAAGCAAATGAAAAGAAGGACACAACAATCCAAAATCTGTGGGACAGTGGTGAAAGCAGTCCTAAGAGGGAAATTCATAATATTATAGACCTATCTCAAGAAACAAGAAAAGTCTGAAATAAACAATCTAACTTTACACTTAAAGGGACTTGAAAAGGAACAAAAAACAAAGGCCAAAGTGAGTAGAAGGAGGGAATTATTATCATAAAGATCAGAACTGAAACAAAATAGAGTCTGAATAAAACAATACAAAACATCAGCAGAACCAATAATTGGTTCTTTGAAAAGATAAACAAAATTGATGAATCTTTAACCAGAATCAAGAGAAAGAGAGGACCCAAATAAATAAAATCAGAGATGAAAGAGAAATAACAACTGACAACACAAAATACAAAGGATTCTAAGAAAATATTATGAACCTCTATATTCCAACAAGTTGGACAATCTGGAAGTAATGGATAAATTCCTAGAAACATACAGTCTTCCAAAACTGAATTGGAAAGAATCAGAGAATCTGAACACACAGGTCACTACTAGTGAAATTGAAGCAGTAATTTTAAAAAACCTCCCAACAAAAAAAGACCTTGACTGGATGACTTCACAAGTGAATTCTACCAAATGTTCAGAGAACTAACACATATCCTTCTCAAACTTGCAAAAATTTTAAGAAAAGGGGAGACTCCCAAGCTCATTTAATGAAGCCAGAATCATCCTAATTCCAAAGTCAAGTAAAGGCACTGAAAAGAAATAAAATTATATGCCAATATCCCTGATAGAAATAGATGCTATAATCT